>VYZP01029381.1:0-127776 GCA_013400635.1 Hypocryptadius cinnamomeus
TCCTCTCCCTTGGTTTGTTTCCTTGTGCCTGCAATTGCTGAACCTGAGTCAGGCACCACTCCATGGCTGTGAGAGCTGAACCAGCACTGCACTTATTCCCTGAGAACTCTGAGGAAGGCAGAGTACAGCAAATACAAATGTAGATGGGGCAAAGGGATTTTCTCCTAGAAAATCTTTGTGGAAGTATTTTTGATGCTAGTTCCTGGTCTTCTCACCAGACAATGTGTCTACACTGTCTCCTCTCATGCAAGCATCAGTTTGATCAAGGACAGGCATGTTCTCATGGACCAAGTGAGGACAGGCTCCTTTTCCTGTTTGTGCTGCTGCATTTTCCTTGATGGTTGCAAACATCACATCCCCTTTTGCACTTTGGTTTTAATCTATGTCAGATGGAGGAGCCCAGCAGCCTTTGAAAGGTTTCTGCTATTGTCAGGTATTGTTTTATTTGTTGTGGTGACCAGCTTTTTACGACTCATAAGTTCTAGATTAATTTTTGCTTTGGGAACACCACTTTGAAGGATGTGCTACCTGATTGATTCCTGGCCCAGGACTTGAAATTGTGCCTGTGTGGTGTTCCATGAGGTCTTGGTAGGCTTTCCAGGCAACAGGGAAGGGAAATTGGTTCTGAAAAGGGCCGAGCCATGTTTGTCCTATTCAGTGCCCAAGGAATTGGGGGCAGTTTAACTTACCTGTTCAGCTCAGGGACAGCTCCTTGCTGCAGGAGCAACACTGCTCCTCATACAGGGAGAAGGGGCTCATACCTTGGTGTAAATCTTATAATTCTTCCTCCGGACACTGGTTGGTGACAAAGACAGGTGTTGGAGTAGGTCAGGCTTGGTCTGAACTGGCTTGGTATTTCTTGTGAAAGAATCTTTTATTCCTGCTCTCTCTGTGGATTTTTTTTCTAGACAGGCCAGAAACTCCCTGTCCTTTTTATGTTTTCTCTGCTCTTTGTCTGCTAGAACAGTTGAGGTATATTTTTCTTTTAGCTGCTTCAGTCCCTGCAAAGCCATGTACAGAGCAAGGACTGATTTCCTGCACCATCTTATTAAATGAATGGTTGGTTATTCAGCCAGGACACGGTCCCAAAAATACCAACTCCCCCAGCCACTGCCTGGCTGCCCTTGCAGCATGATCCAGCTGCCTTTCCTTCACGTTTCCAGCATGCTCAAGGTAGATCTGGGGATCCTATTTGAATGCAGTTCAAGACGCACAATTTTGCCTCATTTCCAGCCTCACCACTTCCTTCCCAGCCTGTCATCCCTCGTCCCCTCTTCCTGGTCCCTACAGCCCTGCACCCCACTTGCAGATGCTCCTTGCTCCCCTTGTTTGCTTTAAGAAGTTCCTCCCTGTGCCCTACCAGTTTGTTTTCACAGGCAGTGCATTTATTGCTGGCTGGCACATGCCAGCACTTGGACATACATTCAATTATCTTTGAACAATTTCCATTTACTCTGGTTTTGCTCTTTTCCCTTTTAGTTTCACTGAACACTGCCTGTATTTTCTCAGAGCTTTTTCAACTGCAACACAGTCTGTTTGTGTTCTTGCTGCTTGCTTTCTTTCTTTTTTTTTTCTGTCCACATTTTCTATGTTTTCATTAAGCTGCCTCACTAAACTCTGATGACATTCCTCCACTGCTGTCCTCTCTGTAAATTTGCACTGAAAAGGGTCCAAGTTTAAGTCCTCAGTGTGTTAAATGCTCCTTTCACCTGGAAGGAAATCAATGGTACAGGCAGATTGGGGTTTTACCTACTCTCCCACAGCAAAATGTATTTAGTTTTGATGTACAGCAATCTCCCCCTTTCTTGTGGTTTTACTCTTACCTGGTTTTTCATTAAAGTTTTTATGCCAATGGAGTGCACTGTGGGGATGATAAGGGTCATTTCTGCTTACCGTCAGATGAAGGTGCTCTCAGAAATCTTCCCTGAGAGCATGCCTACAGCTCAGACTTGCTGCTTTCTATTGCTTGTTCTCCCTTCCCTCTTGCTGGTAAAACATGACTGTATTTGGACCAATTCTTTCATAAAATCCCTTATATTTCTGTAACAGAGACATTTGGATTTGCTATCCACAAGGAAATGGAATATTGCTAGCAAGGAAGGGTTCTGACTGTCCACCTCTGGAATCATCCAGACTGGATGATTCTGTTGAAAAAATGACTTAGTAAAAATCTTCAGGAGCAGGGAAGTATCTGCAGCACAGAGGGACTCAAGCTATTTTTAAAGAAGCTGGTTTAGGCACAGGAGAAGCAGCATGAGGTGAGCTGTGAAGGGACACGTGAGGCTGGAGTTTGAGTGCTTCCCATGATAGTTCAAGTGTCCCTGTAATGCACCACGGGTACTTCTGTGACTGCAGCACAGGTACCAGCCTGTCACACAGCAAAGGGCTCCTCACCTCCCCTGGGGGCTCTCTGCACTGGCATCCCTTGATTTAACCAAATTCTGGTCACCTGGATGAGAACCTGTGGTGATGAAATTTAGGAAAGAAGATGGCAGAGGGTGATCTACTGCCATGAGAACACTTGTTTGAGCTGTCTCCTTCACAACTCCATTAGCAGTAGGTAGTGGTGTGAGCTATCACAAAGGTACCTTCTTTAAATGCTTTTCTTCCACCCACCCACCACCAGTTTGTGAGCACAGCCACAAGACAGAGACCTTTAGCCTTTCTCCTGCGAGTACCTGGCTATCGCTTACTTAGTGGGCACGGAGCTAATTGAAGGGTGGTTAATGCCATCAAGCATTGGGATGTATTTATATTTTTAACTACACATAAGTGATTATCAACATTATAAATAATTACAGTCTGCCTCCCAGCCCCTCTGCTCCATTCCACCCTGCTAATTGCAGCGCTTAGATCTCAATGAGCTCATTATGTTTTGTCGATATTCAGCTCTTTGGCTCGCTCACTTCGGAGGGACCGGGGGGGACACAAATGGGAGCTAAAGATTGGAAATGCCAAGCTCCCAGGGATTTGAGTTAGTGATCATCTCTGCTTCATCTCTATGCACAATTTATTCAGCACTCCACCTTCCCTAATAAATTATAGATCCCTCAAAGGGAAGCTTTGCCAAGAGATGGGCAATTGCCTTGCTCGCGGGGGAGCCCGTTCTATGAGGTATTGAGCATCTCTGACATCTGGTCTTCCAGGATTGGATCCCTCCTGCCCTTCCCCTCCACCCGTCTCTCCCACCCCTTTTGGGAAGCATTAACCTTTTCACTGTGATGTATGCGAAAGGGCGACAGTCAGCAGTGGCAGCTCCTAATGGATTCTGTTTGTCTGGTTGTTTGTTTGTCTGAACTGCCTGCAATGCTGTCCAGACCTCTTGGGAAAGCAAGCCCAGAGTGCAACCAATGTTTTAATTAGCAGCAAAAGGCAGAGAGGCTTTTAAAGAAGAGCAGTGTTTGAATTCAGAAGTTAAGAGCAGATGAATGTGGGACAGGGGACTTGGGATTCCATCCAGCTAAAGACAGTGATGCCCTTGAAGAGAAGCTGAATTTTCAGTCTCAGGGCAGAGAGGAGAATGGTGAGCTGGTTAGAGTGGTCTTTTGGGGGCTTGTGAGCTACCAAGTGGGGATTTTGTGCCCCTTACTCTTCTTCCTGGAAATGCAAAAGGAGCAGAGGCTTGTCATAATTGCCTTACTAAGGACTGAGAAAAAACCTGGTGGAGGGTGCTCCTATACAGCAAGATCTGAGCCTAAGGAACTGAGCTATGGGGCAACCCTTTGCTGACTCCTCCATCCTCAAAAAGGTTCATATCCCCTGGCCACATAGCTCTTTTCCTTGATCCTGTCTCAAGATGGAGATGCCACTGCCTCTCTGGGAGATATTTTTCAAGTGCTCCACTAGTCTTATCACTGGAAGGCTTCCCCCTAAGTCTAATCTTAATCTGTTTTATTGTAAATTATGGCCATTGCTTCTTACCCCATCACCAGCACAGGCTGAAAAGTTTATACTGTTTTAAGGATAAACTTTTCAGCATATGGCCCAAAGTCCAGAAATCTTTTTAGCTTTTCTTCCCTGGACTTTCTGTACTCCTGATAAGCCTTTTTTTAAGCCCTTGAAGTATCCAGACAATGAAGTTGAAATTAAACCCTCTTCAGGAGATTTGTGGCCCTACATCAGGCAAACACTGCTTCCCACAAGAGCCTGGGATGCAGCTGGGAGCTCTCCATGCAGCTTTGCAGGGATCAGAGGTGCTGCTCACTGAAAACATAGTCCCAGCCCTCTGCATCAGGGCCACAGCTGCAGCAAACATCCTTTGGCATTCGTGGGTGAATATTCCCCAGTGATTCCATGTGAACACCAGAGCCAGGCATGGCTCTGAGAGGGAGGAGCTGCTGTGTCACCTGAGCAGCTGGGGATCAGTGAGACTCCTCCAGGATGATACTGGAACTTGGGAATAGAGGCAAACAGTGCTCCTGGAATTATTTCTTGATAGTAATATGGAAATAGAGATAGGCAACACAAGCAGAGAGTAAGAGTGTGTCAATAGCAAAATAGGATAGGTTTAATAGGAGAAGAGTCACATAAAATAACTTAACCAGAGGCTGCTGATTAAGTTACAGACACAAGCATGTTGCTATGAAGCCCCTTTTCACCAAGGATGGCAGTGGCTGTAAGCTGGCCCACCAGTCAGTGCCCAATTCCCTCACAAAAACTTCCTCTGAGATGCCCCTTTTAAAATTCAAGGGCCACTCCTACGCTGACTGTACAGCAAGACACTGCCAGCTGCTCCAGGAAAGCTTGTTGTTGTGACAATGACAGGAGATGGTGGATCTGAAGTTTGGCAATGGCTTATTCCCATCAGAGAAACATGGGGAAGATGCAGGCAGTGGAGAAGGGGAGAGCTGCAGACCTTTCCAGCATCCTTCTGTGGGCACAGCCAGCAGCCCTTCTGCAGGGAACATGATGTAAGAAAACAACCCAGCTTGAGTGAGAAGCTGGTTTAGCAAGGGCTTTGTGACAGCAGTCAGAGGAGTGGTATTTGTGGCAGGGACTATATATAACTATATTTGTGTGTGTGTAGATTAAATATATACATAAATATAAATATATATATTCATAGTGCCTTATCACTCCATTCCAGCTTGAATATAAAACACAAAGGAAAAATCAAAGGGTTTAGAAAAAGCTAAATTTATCTGGGAATGAGAATGATATTAGCAAAGAGGCAATTAATTTAGGAGTGGTGGAGATTATAGTAAAATTTTACTTCTTCCCTACAACGACAAAAATATCATTAGTTTCTCTACCTACCAGTAATAGCTGTAATCCTCTTCTCACCTTCCAGCACCACCTCTCTGGAGTGACCACCCATGGTGAGATGTGTCCAGCTGATGTGGGGAGAGCTTTGGCCCAGCTCAAGCGTGTCCCTGCTTTGGGGAGGAAGCCCCCCTAGTGCAGATAACCTCAGTGTGGGATGGGTCCTTCAGTCTGAGGGAACAGTGAAGGCAGAAATGAGGTCTTGGCATTCATGGCCTGATGCCCCTTCCTTCCAACATGACTTCATTTAGTTCTGGTTGTCCTCTCCCCCTTTAGTGCCATTCAGTCCAAACCAAAACCCCCCAGGAGCCCTCCAGCACTGCCCCTCCCTTGCTCTGGAGCCTCTGCCCCCAGCCCAGCCTGGTCCTGGCAGAGGGGGCAGGAGCCCTGTCTCTGCTTTGGCCAGGTGTAGTTCCCATTGCAGAGTCAATCCCTGGATCTGCCCTGTGCCACTCCCAGCAGAGCTCTGGGCTGCCTGCAGCCTGCCCAACATGCTCCATGCCTTATTCTGAATCAATACTTGCAGACACTGGAGATAACTCAGGGAGAGAAATACATTAACGTAGACAAAGAAACAAAGATAATGATATTTTTTCCTCCCTCCCCCCCCTTTTTTTTTCTTCTTCCTTCCTTTCTCCCATAGAATAAAATTTTTGTTTTCTCCCCCATCTTCATCTCTATGATCTGCACTTAGTAGAGCTCCAGACTCTTGAATTATTTCACAGTTTTCAATAAAACATTAAATCTTTTTAAAAAACTGCTTGTTTTAATTGAAAAAATTTCAATCAATCAATTCACCCCTTCTCTACCCTCTCGCCTTTCTCCCCTCCCCCAAACAGACCCATTTGCAGTAAATAATCTGTAGCCAGACTTTCTGCTCTAAAGAAATAAATAATTCTGAATTTGCTGAATCCCGCCTGATCTCCCAGCTTTAAATCACTGCACTTTGTACTGAGCTCAGCTGAAATGCTGAACACACTGAAGCATGACTATTACTTGGAGACTGAAAGTGTTTTTAAAGGCACAGCCTCTTAGGCCATGGTCCTTTTTCCTCACAGGAGAGATTGAGAGACGAGCTAAGCCAATTCCTGAGGGCTTAGGAATTCCCTTCCCTGCATTTGGCCCACTACAACTGCTGATGGTGCCTTGTTTTAATTTAACAAAGACTGACTAAAAGCAGGATAAATCCAATGTGTCTCTGAGCAAGTTAAGAGGCATCTTGACTTAGATCATCCAACAGCCACTGGGCTGAATCCTTTTTCAGCTGGGTGACCTCAGGTAGGTTTCAGGAGGTCATCTACACCTGCTCAGACACTGGAGAGCAGACGCCCGTGCTCTCAAGTGCAAACAGTTCCACCTGGACACTGCAGAACCTGTGGTATCCCAGGCAGGGAAAGAAGGTTCCCTAAAATCCCAGTGAATCCTGCAATCACTGCCAGCACTCTTCAGTTCTCTTTTATCTTTACTCAAAAACTTTAAACCCAGCTACACACAGGCTTCCATCACAAGGGAACACTCGTGTTTCTTAGTTCCTCATACTTCTTAGTCAATCCCATTTCTTAATTTCTTCTTTGTAGGATTGCTCTTGTCAAAGCTATTGACTATGTCCTGTCTGACAGGGGAAGCTGCAGCTGAAGAGGGGAAAATGCAGCACACAACGGATTACTGATGCCTGGTTGTGATTTATACAACTCATGAGCTTCCAGCAATTTAGAGAAGAGAAATGGTTTATCCACACTTCGGTGTGTCGAAACACTCTTTCTACCATTTATCTTGAAACTGATTTTGTTTGGGTGGTAGTAAATGTTATGCCCATAGCGGTGGGTGGAATGTCTAATGGAACTTCCAGACCTGGAACAACAGGGATTGTCATGTTTCTGAGCTGAGACGTGAGGGACTGAGAGCATCCCCAAAGAGTTCAGCTTATGATTTTCCAGTGTATTTTGGCGGGGGGGCGTTAATTACAATTGGAGAGTATTGTACTGTTCTTGCATTTCCAACCAAGCTGAAAGCAACTGTTAAGGCTTTGTTTTTCATGCTGGTTTTCCCCCATGCATTTGAGAACATTCATCAGGAATAGAAATTTCTTCCCCTGTCCTCATCTCTTCTCAGTACATCAGAGAGAATCAGCTCTGTAATTTTCATTGACTGTGTAAAGAGCTGAGGTCAGCTAATCCACAAGGGCTCCTTCCCAGAGCTGGCAAGTAACCAGAATTAAACAATAGCAAAGATCAGAAATGTTAAAATCACAAAAGAGACTCATCCTATGTTTTCCTGCTACTCTTATTAAAGATCCATCAGACATTAATGTGAGACCAGTAAATTCAGGCCCAAATTAATTTTGGGACAGTTTGATAGAAGCTGTTACAATCAGGTCTTAAGTGCATAATTTTAACAGTATACCAATTTATGAAGCAATGCTGAGGCAATATTTGAATGAATTAAAATGTACTGATGCTGAAATTCATTCAGGGTTTTTCTTTTTTCTTTTTCTGTGAGCTTGGCTCTGACCTCTGTCCCTCAGAAAACCTCATCAGGAGTCAGCAACACCAAGACATTTAATAAACCATTTTCTTTGGTCATTTTATAGCTTAGGCCAGATTACTATTTACAGGAGGGCCCATTTCCATCTGCTACTGGTGTAGAGGGACCATAAGGTGGACAAAATGTCACTTGCATGGAGCAATGTGAAGATGGCATGAGGACAATGGAGCGGCAATCAGAGGTGTCCCTGTAAAATCATGCTCACAGCTCTGGGAGAGGCACGTGGATTCAGAGGTAAAATGGGCTATGGCTCTGTGGTGTTCCCAGAGTTATTTTGGTGGTGTCTGAGACATCTCAGCCCTCACTGTTTCTGTGCTTATTTGGGCAGCCTGGACCTGTCTGTGTGTCTCAAATCTTTGTTGAGTCAGGTGCTCCCTTCTCATGGCCACACGTGTGGCAGCCACTCTGCAGCTCAGTGTCATGGGCAGGTTTCCATCAGCAGCAGAATGGGTTCAGTTGGGCACCTCCTTCACAGGTGCCCAATCTCACAAGCTGCAGAGTTGGGCACACTGGTGCTCCCCCACACGCTGCACCCCAGCAGGGCCAGGAGCCCTTGGCTCTGTCCAGCCACAGGCTCCTGTGCAGCACCATCACCTTCTTCTCTGTTCTCCATGTCCAGGTGTTAGGGGGGATCTGCCTGTTTCAGTTCAGTTCAGGAGGACAAAAGCGATGGCTGATATTGAAATGAGTTCATGGGAAACACAGCGTGGTCCTTGAGCACAGTCCCTCCGGCACAGATAAAGCAGTGCTCTCCAAGATACCTGCTCTCCAATCTCCTCTTTCAGAGCAGGAGAGAAAATTACAGGCCTCTGATTACTCAGGGAGAAGAGCACACAGCTCCCATCTTGGTAATTTCTTCCACCACAATCAAGCATTTCAGGAAAAGGGCCTGAAAGCCTGAAATAGTCGGTCAGGGATCTTTCCGCCTGGCTCCTTCCCTGATAACACACAAGAGGAATAAAAATGAAGGCTCGTCATTGCTGTTACCTTTTGCTTCCAAAAGCGCTTGTCCCATCTGGGATCAGGAGCTGGGGCTATTGGGAATGAAAATGCTCTCCTTGGGGAAAGTCCCCCCAGGTCGGCAGTTCAGGCCTTTTATAGGTTTTAAGGCTGGATGGTCTGGCTGCATTTCTCGAGTTTGACCTACAGAGTACCAGGAGAGGGCATCCCCAGTAATTCCCACACTGAGCCTGGTTCTTACACTGGAGCTATGGAAAGCCCAATCTCCTCCCCACACTCCCATTTTAGAAGCCTCCTCCTTTGATAAAGATTTTGAAATATGTAACCAGCTGTGCTAGGCATTGGGGGCATTTTTCCCTGGATTGAGTCCCAGGGAAGGATGCATCATCAGCACCCAGACTTCCACCATGTTAAATGTCGGTGAAAAGCCTTGGTGTAGCTCCTCTCCCCACCCTCCTTCACCACCCAGTCTCTATTTTACCCCAGTCACACTTTGCTTGGAGTGAGCTCCCCATGAGATGAGATTGGGGCAGCATCTGTTTTATTAGAGAGCAGTGTCAGCACTGTGAAACAAAATAGGTAAGTAACTGGTGAAAACAGCTCTGCTAAAATAGAGGACTAGCTCTGATCAGGCTTGGCATGATAGAACATGGTGGTTTAAAGCCCTGTAATGCCATTTTTCATCAGAGCTCTTGTTTGAGTCAGGAAGGGGTTTGATGCATTGATGGAAGCTGTTATAAACAGATGAGAAAACCTCATCCATATTTCTCTTGAGATTGTATGAAGCTGACAGTATGCTCGCTGACCACAGTCATCTGGGACTCTCCCAAACAAAATAACCCTCTTTCCATAAATAACAGGATCGTCGTTGTGGTGGACTGAGATTTGCTGTAAAATTCAGTTGTGTCAAACAAAGAGCTTCTTCTGGTTTTTAATTTGAGCTATTAAAAAGATTCATTTTTCTCTTTGTTCTCATTTTCCTTACCCTCTTTCTCCCTTTCCATTTTTTTTTATTCTTCCTCTCTGTCTGTCTTTAGGATAACTTAAAGCTGTTTGTCTGAAACAAAAGACTTGCGTGGGTCTGGTCAGTGGTGCCTCTGGACTGAATGGTCGCATTTCAAATCCTACTTAGGATTAAACTTGGATGAATTCCATAAGCTAATAACCCAGTGCAGTGTTTCAAATTGATGGAGGTGCCGTCCTCTAGATGAGACATAAAACCAGAGATCCAATCTGCTTGGCAGAGACCCCACAGGACTTATCAAAGATGAGTGGGGGCTGCTAACTGTTTTGCCCTTGTCAAATCCTTACCACCATCACGGTTTCTCTTCCTGTTCCAAAGCAATGACACTGGACCTTATGAAAATGAGATGGTGAATTTGAAGGAGCCATCCTTTTTTCTAATTATTTAAAGCAGTTTGCAGTGTCTGGCAGAAGGAGGAAAGAGAGATAATCCACTCACTTGAAAGTGGAATGACCCTGAATTTCAAAAAGCAAAACAAAAGCGAGCGAATGGTGCCACCATGCTCTGCAGCAGTGACATTATTAAAGGATCAGTGAGCTATTAAAGCAGCAACATTTAGTACCTCCCCTAATGACTTGTACTGCTAACTGGTTTCCAAATTGAGATTTTTATTGCCTCCATGCACAGACAGAACAAGGCTCTGTCTGCGCTTCCAGAGGCTGGAGCTTAAGCAGACTGTTCACAATAGGCTCAATGAATCGTGTCAGCTGAAAACTACTAATGGCTTGTGAGAGTCCCCACTCCTCTGTCCTCCTTTCTTACCAGGGCTGGAAGCTTTGGGCTGTGGGGCATGGTAGGGATCATAAACATGCAGGATTTTGCAGAGAGCCCAGCACGATTCTTGAACCTCCGAACATCTGTGAAATTTGGCAGAGTTGTGCATAAACAGACTGTCCTGAAATCTCCCCAAATCTGCTGATGCCATTCACAGAGTGAATGCTGTGAGAAGGGCGTTTGCAGGAGGGACACTGGTTTCCACTTCCAAGTAGAAATACGGAGTATGGAGGAATGAGTCTGTGGAGGAGAAAGAGAGATGAGAGGGAGCTGCAGACACTAGTGAAGGTAAGGACACACCCAGCTGTTTCCAACATGACTCTTCCAAACACATTTTGACTGTCTTGTGTGAGCTGAGCTCCCATGATGGGAATAGCTGGGAAATGGCCTTCTGTCAAGTGCAGCTCAGGCTAGGAAGGGAGTTCCTGTGGGCACACAGCACGTGTGATTGCAGAAAGGAGGCTGGTTAAAAACCAACCAACCGACCAAGCCACAGAGTAGAAGTGGGTTTGGGTTGCAGTAGCTGTTATTTACGTGCTCAGGATACACTATAAGCCAAAGTGGTACTTGGGCCTTCCGTGCACCAGAGATAAATGCAAATGTTATTGCTTTAATTTGTTTTCCTCTACTGGTTCTGCACACACGTGCTGCTGGCGCTTGCTGAGGGAGGCACGCCAGCTCTTGCCCAGGCTGGACAGTCACAGGGAGAGGCTGATGCTCTCCCCCTGGTTTTATGTATCAGGTGCCTGATTTCCATGACAGAAACTGCTCATCCCTTGCAGAAGTGACAGGCAGAGCAGAGGGGGCAGGATGGCTGGAGAGACTAGTATTAGAACATGTACATTTTTTATCCCATGCTGGTTTGAGTCTCTTTTCATCATTGCTGACTGCAATTTATTCCCATTTTGTGACTTTTTGGTGGATGCATGTGGCACTGCATTTCCAGTTTCTTCACACTCTCCATCTGTGTCCATGCTCTGCAAAATGCCCTTACCTTTCTTAGCAATCTTAACAAACAGGTCTCAAAATGTGGGTTGCAAAATATGTTCAGAACTGTAGGAAAATGGGGTGAAGCGGCCTGAGAGGCCCTTTTATGTTTCTTTACCCAAATTTCATGCAGCACCAGTTACACCTAAACCATTCATGTCTGCTGTGGATTTAGCCTGTTCTTGAAGACCTCTGGTCTGAAGATTTCTGACATGCTAAGGCAGGTTATTCCAGTGGTTAGCTGTCCTTAGCTTCAGAAAGCTGTTCCTGAGACCTGAGCTCAGCAGTGGAACTGGATTCCTGCAGGTCAGGGTTAAGGCAGGGTGGTAAGGCAGGAGCTTGTGGAGCCACTTCCTGGGCTGCACCCTCTGCCATCCAAGGGCTTCCTCCCCTAGGACAGCAGGTCAGGTGCTTCCCACCGTGCAAACAAAAGCAATGCAGAGAGACAAAGAAAAGGGCAGCAGGGCCGCTTCTGGCAGAGGAGCTTTCTGAGATTGCCACTGACAAAATGTCCTCGAGACTTTACTGAGTCCAATTACCACTTTATGTCTTTAAAGTGACGAGTAAATGAAAGAAACTACAAGATCAAGCCATGTTAGTCTTCTCAATCCCTTAAGTGCCTGACAGCCCTCTCCCCTTCTTCCTCAGACTACTCTGAACTCTTAACCTTCGCCACCGCTTTGAGTCCACATCCGCAGCAACCAGACTACCCCCAGCCATCCCCAAATTCCAGAAACAATCACAAAACGCTTTCAGAGCAACACTGCCCTCCCTCGAATTGCTAAACTTCAGGCTGTCTCCAGCTTTCTGAGCCTCCCTGCATGCAGGGCTGGTCTCACCCAGCAGCGCTGGTAGGCTGCCAGGGGAGCTCGCTGGGCACTGCCACAGCTGGGGAACAGCTGGTGCTGGTCCATACAACCCATGCTGGTCCACACAGCCCATGCTGGTCCACAGAGCTGCCTCTCCCCGTCCATGCAGACAACAGCTGGGAGCACCAGCTGCTCCAGCTCTGCCCTGCTGCTGGCCAGGAGAACAGAGGTGCCCACGGCACCTGTGGTATTAGGATCATAAGTGAGTCAGGATAGACCCTCAGGAGGGACAGATCTATGGAACCATCCCCAGGCACAGCGGTGGGAGCTGGGAAAGCAGGACAAGATCTTTGGAGAAAAAAGCAATATCAGGAGTTATCCTCAGCCACTAGACCTGACTGCTAGAGCTGGTGTCTGGATTTTTGCAGAAATAAAGACTGTCACGTCGGCTTGGCCTTCCTTATAAATAAATAAATAAATAAATAAACGTTAAAGAGATCTCACAGTGCTGCGTGAACCTGATGTCTCAGGCTCACTTGTTTTGATGTGTCTAATGTAAGTGGGCGGGTAATAAAAGCTTCTTTTAGAAGCAAGTGTCTTCAGTGGCGCTGCTGGAAGCCCCTGGGATGCTGCACTTCTGGAATTTTCCTCTAATGGAAACATCAGCAGATAACTACTGACAAAGCAGAACATGCATACATGCACACAAAACAACCCAGCAATGGTTTATCCTCCTGGACTGCTGGGTGTTGGATGCAGAGATCCCTCCAGACTCCTCAGTTCTGTACCCACCTCGGCTGCTGCAGCAGCCCTGCTGAATGCTCCTCACCACAACCCTCTGGGGCAGTGCCCTGGAGCACCCTGTGATTATTGCGGCCTGGGTAGGAATCAGTTCAAAATAGCAAATAAAGGAGCCTCCACCCCCACAACAAAGCTGTGGATAATGGAGTCCACTGGATATCTCCCAGCTGGACATCACCCTGTGGATGATAAGGAGATGCTGCTCTGTAACAGGCAGATTTAATGCTGACTTTTCACATGAGCAGCAGATTCACCCCATGGACATGTTGTCTGGGCTATTGTTTTTCAATGCAATCCACAGGTTATTCAACTTCTTTGTAAGCAGCTGAGTCTCCAGGAAGGTCTGGTTCCTGTGCCCCTGAGGTCTCCATGGCAGCTTTGATGTGCAGCACCTGCCTACTGCTGGGTTTAGGGGCCAGCTGAAGGAGAAATCATGGCTAGTGAGAAGACACACCAGACTTACTGCTGAACTTGTTAAGGTAACCTACTGTCCTTCCAGGTCGGTGCTAAAATCACCATTTCAGGTCCTGAATACAACACAGGGAAAGAACAGTGAATTCTCCCACGACACTCTGGGGGTCAGAGCTAAAGGTGTGGAGGGCTTCAGCATTAATCCCAACCTTCAGTACACTGGTCCATGGCAGGTTCACACCTGACCTTGTATCCTGGATACAGAAATACTGCCTGTATCCAAGCATTTTAAGGTAATTATTCTCCCTGAATGTGGAAATTGGAGGGCCCCTTTTGTCTAGTGTATTATTTCATGAGAACCACAGGGATCTGCAGCCAGGCATGGAGGGAAAGGGAGATTATTTCTTCCTGTCTGTGTTTTTATGCAGCATCTGCCTGTGAAAACAAGAAGCAAACAAGATGACCCCCACCTTATCTGCCTGCGTAAGTCATTTTTGCCTGAAGCCTGAGCTCTGTGGGATGGTTGATGTAAAACTTGCTCTTGCATTAAACAGTAATAACTTACCTTTAGACTCTGCTCTTTTTTTTTTTTTAATTATTATTATTATTACTTTTAATTATTAAGAAAATGCTCCTTAATTAAAAACTCACAGATATGAAGCTTGGAAGAAATGTGGCCAGGACATTCTTGGATTACTACAGGCTGAACTCCTTGGTGGAGGGACCACTAGCACCTACTCCTAAAACTCGGTAGGTCAGAAAGCAATTTCTCTTGCTTTAGCTGGGCTGCTTTTTTAATACCTTTCCTGACTAAACTTCAGTGCTACTGCATTACAGCTTTATAACAAATGCTAGTCTAACTGTGCTTATTTTATTGAAATTCCATTTGGAAATAAAGCATTTATGATCAGGAAAGATACCTGGTTTATGTCTGAAAAAATATTCAGAGGATTTTGGAGATATCGATATCTTTCCTGAATTCTGTCTGCTGTGCACCAATCTCACACCAGTATCTTTAATGGACTTACCCTTCATTTATCTCCTGAGAGCAAATCAGACCCACTTTTATTTTGCAAAGTTTTAATTCTGGAAGCGAAAACTTTTTCAGTGCTTCAGGAAGTTACTGGCAAGCCTGTGCTGAGGCAGAGTTCTCCCCCTCCCCTTGGAGCTGCTGCAGTGCTGACAGCCAGTGGCAGGTTCCTTCTGCCAGCCCAGCTGGACACTTTGCCCAGGGATCCCCTCTTGCTCTACTCCAGTTTCACAACCAGCTCAGTGGGTGTGAGTCCAAAAGGAAGTGGAATGTGAAGTCAGGCACTGGTGAGCAAGGCACAAAGGCATGAAATACCCAGGCTTGGCTCCCTGCAGCACTGCTGGTCCTTCTCTGGTGTTGGCCAACTGCATCCTTTCAGTGTCCCTTAGCTTGTGAGAGGAGCAGGGGAGATACCACTGAGCTGTTTATGGAGAACCAGCATTCCTTGAGCTGGAAAAGCTGTGTAACAACACAAAGAGGGGAGCAGAGCAGGAACCTGAGCACCTTTTTCATGGGGAACATCATGTTCAGTATTTGCCTCTGTTCTGAGAAAACAGCAATAATGCCTCCAAACTCAAAAAATTCAATTAAATGCATTTGGACCAATTGGAATGTTTCATTTGGGTTTCAACTCTTAACAGCACAACCAATATATATAGTTTATATTTTGCAATGGAAAAGGCAATTCCATATTGGCAAGGGAGGCAGCTGAGCCTTGAGTTTTTCCTGCTTTTTTCCTCCCTTAAAAGAGTAGCTGTGGGAATGTTTCTTGTTTGCAAAGGAACACTTCCCTACTGAAGATTTTCTAGTGATGTGTAAGATGGATGTTACAAATATCAGCTCAGGCCAGAGAGCAATTGCTGGAGTTCCTTCTGCAGCCTTTAGAAATCCTCACTGCAGCCATTCTGGCAGTTCCTTATATATGTGGTCAGAGACAGGCTGCCTGTGTTAGGCCTGCTTTGAGCTCATCTCCCTTTTCTGTTTGTGATCTTGACACCACAGTTTAGGCTGGCTCAAGGAGGATTGTCAGCACTGCAGTTCTGAATGCTCTTATCTGCAGAGACCTGCAGGGTTAGCAGAGAACAGCATCCAGCATCTTCCTCCCCTCCGGAAATTGAATGTATCATTTCTCTCAGACTCCCAGGGGCCACAGCCTCCAAGGCTAAAAACCCACAACTATTACTGAACCTAATTACCACCTGACAGCAAAGTGCTTTTCCATAACATCATCCAGTTACCTCATCAAAAGGAATGGTTGTTTGCTTTCTTCATTTTAAATTAAAGAACCACTGACAGTGGTAACTGAAGCATTTTAATCTCATCAAATATCCATGTCCATCTCTATAGAGACAGCCACGCCAGCAGGGTAAGATACACATCTCTAATCAGGTTGCACGGAGCAAATTCTTCTTGTCCCCCAACCAGAGCCTAATGCAGCAAGGGATCTTTTGTTTGTGGGGTGCAACCTCACAGTAAAATCCTGAATATGGTCAATGTTCAGCCCTAAGCCAACAGACGTTTAAGGAATAGATTTTTAAAGATTCATGTTGTTAATTTCCTGGTGGATTTCAAATACCAGCTTTTCCCTGTAAGTAGATAAATGCCTTCTATTTGTATCCTGGGCTTTGTCACCTGACATTTGATCAGAGCCTTTCTGTGTGTATATATATATATATACATGTAAATCTAAAATGTATACCAGTGAAATGAAATTGTTCTTTGAAGCTGTGGTGTTAACTGCAATTCTCTCCAAAAGGAATTGTTGCAAACAGAAGGGAGATGGCTGTAGCTTTAAATATGCCTTGGCTAGGCAGTGGCGCTAGGAAAGGACTGGAATATGTAAAATGATACTAAATATCTGTGTAATCAGGACTAATTATATGGCACGGTTATTAGTGGAAACAGGACATGTTGTGCCCACAGTTTATGAAAATATATTTAAACATCACTGGATTTCACATAGTCATTGAAAGAAAGCTGCAGAGTTAATAAACGTGTAAGGGACAGCTAATTGCCTGCTTTGTCCCAGACTAGGACAGGCAGAACAATTTCTATCTGAGGGAATTAGCGCAGCCAAAATGTGTTAGAATGACAGGCCTGGAAATAGCAACAACCTGCAGCACTTCCAGAGCACATCTGACTGTAAGGAAGGAAATGTTTGTGTTGGAATCACCATGTTTTGGAGAAGGAAATTGAGGCACATAAAGGGAGAGGTGGACCTGAGGGTCAGAAATAGGGCTGAGGGTCAGAATTCAGGCACCTTTATGAGGCACATAAAGGGAGAGGTGGACCTGAGGGTCAGAATTCAGGCACCTTTACAAGAGCTTTGTCCATGCAGTCAGGCTGTCAGAGAAAGCCGTCCTACAGCATAAGCAATGCAGGCAGCACAGTGGGAAGGTAATCAGGATATCTGGAGGAGTAAGGGGCAATAACTGATGCAACAGCTCTGGTTACAGAAGAAGATTGAGGCTGGAGGTGGGGCACCTTCTGCTACCAAAAATGCAGCTTATTTCAAGGCTCATGAGAAATAACTGTATCTGTATTCTGTGTATAATGTCATTACGTGCCTGTAAGTGGATCCAACTGGTTGGCTGGGACCTGGCGTTGAATTCCACTTGTCCTTGCCTACAGGAGCCCAAATGCCACCTGTAGATCAACATATCACAGAATCACAGATTGGTCTGGGTTGGAAGGGACTTTAAAGATCATCCAGTTCCATCCCCTAGGTGGTGGACCTTCCACTAGACCAGCCCCATCCAACATGGTCTTGAACACTTTTAGGGATGGGGAATCCACAGCTTTTCTGGGCAACCTCTTCTGGTGATGGAGCCCAGCACAGCTCATCCAGCTCCTCCCAGAACCCTTCAGCCCCTTCCCTCTGACTGAGCTTCCTCCAGCATCCCCCCAGCTCCCCTTGGAGTGAGCCCAGTGACCACACAGTTTCCCATAGCCTGTAAAGGAAGGTCAGGTTTGAAGCAGTAACCCCAGTGTGTCCTGCAGTCCTCATGGCAGGGAGACTCTGTGATCCCAAACAAACACCCAGTTCACAAAGATAATGTCTGCAGTTATCTGCATGCTAAGTAATTCTTTTCCTGAAGGTGATGTGTCTGCAGCAAGGTAGGAAAGTGTCAATGACTCAGCTGAGGAGGGCAAGAAGGTTAGAATATTTTCCTCTGTGAGCTAATGAATTAAAAGCCTTGCTGAAAATGCTGGATGCTCTTTGGAGTGACAAGCCTGCAGGCCCATGAATTTCTAGCAGGGCACGAGAGAGCTCTGTGCTGCCTGCAGAAGCTGCTGGAGAAGAGAGCACTGCCACTTAGCCGTGCTTGAGAGAGGCTCAGAGAGCCTGTCCTGGACACTAAGACAGCTCTGTAAGGGTGGGTTAAGTGGGCACAGAGCAGGAGAGAGCAGTGCAGAAAGGGGCTGTTGGACAGCAATGAAGGTTCATGCCCTTCCTCTCCTCTTGTTCCTTTTCTAAGCTGTTCAGTGACCAGAGAGTTCCACTCCCAGTGCACTCACCCCCATTTGAGGGGGGCTCCCTTTGATGCTGCCAGTGGCACAGGGAGCTCTTCCTCTCACAGAGTCTCTGTCCTGCTCTCACCTCTTTCTACTTGTGCCAGAGGAAAGGTTAAGATTTCTTGGGTTGAAAGTGTGAAATGTCCTCCTCTGAAAGGAGGTTGGTAAAAGGTGAAAAATTTGTGAGATTAAGAGACAGCAGAGTACAGCTGTTACAGAGAATTACTAAGGTGGAAAAGCAGAACTTTTGGTGAAAAATTCACAAATGCCAGTCAGCTTGCACTCCCTGAAGTGCCCATATCAGCATTTCTCTGTTCTTTCACTCTGGCTCCCTGGCTGCAAGAGAGCCCTGCTCCAGCACACCATCAGCAGAGATCTTCCCTCTTTAGACCATGGACACAGTGAATTTCAAATTCTAGATGTCCTGAGTGTTTAAACAGCTCTGGCAGAGGTTAGGGAAGATGGGCTTTGAACAGAGACAGTGTGGGTATCCTGAGAAATCCCACCTGGGCCTTGCTGGTGGAGCATTCTGTAGCTCATGTCTGCCCCATATTTTCCTGTAGGTAAAACCCAGGTGTTCTGCTCACGGAAGTGCTGGAAATGAAATTCCTTCCTATGTGGGAACCTCACAATTGCTGCACTGATACATATGAGAGAAAAGCCCAGAAGAAGATGAATAATTCTAAGAGCAGGAATTTGATGGCATGTGGCAAATAATGCCTGGGGCCACACACTGAATGAAAAAAGGACAGAACAAAATATTGACTGTCCCTTCATTAATTGCTGCCTGTCCATCGTGCCCTGAATAAAGCAGCAGCCTTGTTGAAGAAAAAGTAGGCTGTGATGAGGTAATTAAAGACCCCATCAGAAGGCATATCTGCCAGGAGGTTGAATTAAAATTGCTCTGACAGCCTTTATTCTGGCAATTCCTCCTTTTGCTGCTTGACTTTGCAGCTCTAATGATGATGTATGAGAGCACAGCTGTGTCTCCAAAAGGCTGGATCTGCCCACGGGACTGTCCCACCATCCTCAGAGGCCATGGGCACTGTCTTCTGCACCACACTGGCTGGGGATGGGGAAAGGCTCTGTGTGTGGGCACAGTCTGACCAAAGGTAGGTCCTTCTGCTTGGACAGCTCATTTTGAGCCCCATCTCGACACTAAGCAGCTGTGCCCAGAGGTTGTGTGTGGGCTGGCAGGATCTGATACCATCCCAGGGCAGTGCTGCTCTCTGGCATGTGCTGAGTGAAGGTCCTTCTGCCCCACTGGGTCTGGAATGTTCTCCCGAGTTCACCTCTACCTGTGCTTCAGAAAAACTCCTCTCTGCATTTTCAAGGGCAGGATTTTTGAGGTTTCACCTACATCTGGTTGTGCTTTCTTTTGACCTGGCCATGACTGACGTGAGAGCTGAGAATGAAGCCACCTCCCTGCTTTCTTCCTGAGAGGCTCTGTTTCCATCCCCAGCTCACTTGTCCCAAACTTAAATTATTGTCTTGTTGTCTTTTCTCCCACCATTTTCAGTGGCTAAGAGGAGAGCAGAGTGTAATAAACAAAAAAAATGTTCTAGACCAAATGAATGAAGGTCAACAAAATCTCTTACAATTTGCAGAGAAGGGAGGAAATGGAATGAGGGCAGCAAAATAGAAAAGAGTCAAACAGCTTCAATTTGATTTCCACGTCTGTAAATTGTATTAGTAATGGGAGCACTACTAAGGTTTAAAGGCAAATTATATGTTTTGCCTAAAAAAATAATTTTGGGGGGTTTTCCCCCCTTCTTTATTTGTAATTATAATCTGTCAGCTCGCTCCCACACACATCTGCACATTTTATGCAACTCTTGATACTTGTAGCTGTCACTAAAGAACACCTTCCAGGTTTTGAACGGTGACATTTGCGTGGGTTCAGTGAAAAGGATTCATTTACAGAGTTTAGAGATGTGCAGTGCTTGGCCAGCTCCCAGCAGAGGCTTCACCAAAATTCCTCATTACAACAATTAGCTTCTCAAACACTTGGGAATGAGGCTGCCAGCTGCAGGGATTTTACCCTGGACTTAAGCACGTGCACACTAAAGCACATGTAAACACCCAAATACATGTCCAGCTTGGTCCTGCTCTTGGAGACTCCCTGAACAGAGGGAGTGTAAAAATACTTCAGGATGGGGAGCTGGTGTGCCTGATGGGGGGCCCAGCAGGCAAAAATAATCTGCATTACTGCATGAAGTAGTCTGGGTGCACGTTAACAATCCCTTTCAAAATGAAGGTGCTGTCGGCTGTTTTAATTTAATTTACTACACTTTAATTTACTTTTTGGAAATGAGCTAAATGAATAAATTGAATTATGGCTACTTTAACTCTGAAGGAGCATATCACGTAAGAGCTTGCTGTGGTTTCACTAATCAGCTTTGCATTTAAACCCTAAATGTATTTAGATTAGCTCTCACAGGCATCCTCACATAGGTATGCCTGCAGGTACCCACCTGCTTTCCTTCTCCTTCCCTGGTCTTGTTGCTCTGAGGAAGCCAGGGCTCAATAAGCAGATTTACAGCATTTGTTACTTCATGCATCACCCTGGCCTGGGATTTTCCTGCTCTGAAAGTAGAAAGAGAGACCTGTGTGAAGGGTGGGTTAATGTGGATAATGTCTGATGTGCACAGCATGTTAATCCCAATATCCTGCTGGTAACTTGAATGAGCTCAAGAGACTGCCATTTTCTGCTACACCTCATCAGGTGAGTGCAATCCATTATTGTCCTGCTGCTCCTTAGGAAATAGGGGACAGGAGCCAAGAAAAACCCATTCCTGTGCTCTCTGCAGCTTCCAGCTCCAGGGTTAGCAGAGGTACGAAAGGGTGCCTGCGTGTGAGCCACGTGAGATGCTTGTAATTGTGGCTCCTTCTCTTATGTGATAGTGTGGCTCCAGCTATAAACAAATTATTCCTGCCTCTAGGCACTGTCTCCTGGATAAAGCAGGTGTGTCTTGCTGCACTGAGCTGGGGAGGGAGGCCAAGAAGTGAAGGATGGATGGCAAGCAGCAGGATCCCCTCTGTGGTGGAGTGAGGGACATGTGCACACCCTCTACCATCTGCCTTCTCTATAAGCAGTATGGGCCAGCCCCTGCACTCAGAAGAGCAGAGCCATAGGATATGGACCTGATGAGATTTCCAGGTAGTGCTGGGATTCTCCACACACCACTTCAGTGGGGTTTGTATGGCCCAGAAGTCACAATGTGCTGTAATAGATGGGTGGGCACCTGGCAAACATGACTACACACGCACTTACTGGAAATAGGCACTGGTGACCGCTTGAGAAAAAGAAAAATCAAGCCTGTGGTAATGGCTGAGCATTTCTGACCTTTGCTCTAACATTTCAAATTTGTTTTTATTGCTTCTAATTAGCCTTGCTTTGGAGCATGCACATTATCTCACTGTCAGGGCACTGGCTGTCATTATCTGCTGGGTCATTTGGTTTGTGTTCTTTACGATTGAAACTTGTCAGGCATTCCCAGAAAATACTGCGCTCCCCTTGCAGTGTCAAACATGGAGCTGGTTAATTGTGCATCCCTGAGAGGGAAGCATTGGGACTGATCAGGCATTGATTGTTTAGCTGTGATGGAAGCAATGGAAACATGTCTCCTCTACATGGAAGAGAAAGTGTAAAAATTAGATCAGCAGCAACACAACAGCAGCCAAATTTCTTGGTTTCAGGGATCAGAGGTTACCCATTTTCCAGCCTTGATGACTCATTTTTGATCCCACTCACATGGCTTAGATAACTTTAATTTTACCTCCCTTTGCAATTTAAACACCAATTCTCTTCTATTTTGACTTTCTTTAATACATCAGCTGCAAAGTCACTAGTTCAAATCTCCCCAGCTTGTCTTGCTTCACGAGATGGAAACAAAAGTCAAGAAATATGTGTGTGAAAGAGCTCAAAATGCCACAGCAGCACAAATGTGCCCCCACTGGTGGCTCTGTAAACCTCAACTCATCCAAAACACCAGCCCAGTTTGTAAGTCTGCTAATTCATTTTAAGGCCTCTAAGATCTGCTAACAATTAGAAATCCAGATACTGTTATTTTGGATGTGAACACTACATTCAGAGCAGGTGTATATAGGGCTTGTCCTGTAGATGGGCTGGGAGAGCTGCAGGCAGCAATATCAATATCCCCAGTTTTGCAGAGTAAAAACAAGCTTTGCTGGGAATACCAAGCTGTTCAGTGTGAATTATGCATCTGCTGTATTTAGATAGAAGCAATTTTCCCGTTGAAATCAGAGGTTGGCATTTTCTTTCCCATGGGGTTCTGTAACTCAAAATTGTGTTGAGATCAAGCATGTAGTGGAGGCTTTTTTAGCTGTAAAGGTGAATGTATTCAGATTATTCAAGTGGTGATTTTTTGGATGTACAATTAGTTGAGTGAGAGATGTGGTATAAATTTGGTATTGTAATTGCTATGCCTCTGAGATTTCAATTTGCAAAACAGTTTGCATGGCTGCACGATTAACTGTTGTCTGTGCGATGAACATGTAGCAGAGCTGTGGTTTGATTGTGACTGTCAATTGGCTGTCTGGCCAAAAAAACCACTTTGTCACAAGTGCCTGATGTGAGCTGAGTGGTTGATTCTCACGATGCTTCAGTTCAGTGGATGGCAGAAAAAGGCCAGTGTCTAAAAATCTCACCTGTAAGTGCTGTTGGCATGACAGGATTTCCTTTTCCTGTGTTAACCAAATCAGGAAAAAGGAAGTTTAGGACCCATTTTTACCCTCGTTTCATATTTTGCATTATATTGTTTCCTTCACTTGCATAGAGGAGCGTGGGAATGACACTCAGCATTGCTGCTGAGTGACTGGAGTGGGTGCAGAGAAATGGGGGTCTGCAAGGACCAGGAGCTGAGCCCTGCCTGCTCACCCAGTGCTGGCTGTGCCCTGGGAGCAGGCAGGAAGGCTGTCAGCAGTGACATGGGCAGTGCTGATGCAGCCCCAGGGCAAGGGATGGGCTGCCTGGCTGGCTTTCTGATGTTTTTCATGAGTCTCCATTTGGTTCACAGCTGCTGCTGTGTTCGGGTCTCCAGTGTTGTCTAGGAACATGTCAATGTAATTAGACACAGAACCAGAGAAACTGCTTGTTCTCACTTCACTGTGCCTTTCAGGTCTCCCTCCCAGGGTCCTAATTTATTTATTTTTGTCTCAATGTTTATCTCTTCAAAATACCACTATGCCTTAGGTTGGTGATTGAACTGTAGAGATGCAGTAAGTGCTGAACTGGTGGCAGATGTGACAGTGGGGAGGGAAGGGCTGGTGGAGGTAAAGCCCTCTAAGCCCTGGGCCCCATCAGCAACTACATTATTACAATTTTTTTTAAACACGTATTAAAACATCCTTCTGGAAATAAAAGCAGAGGTACTAAAAAACACACACTTGTGTGGTGAGGAAGGCAGGTTTCTCTGTGTCACTACAGAGAGGCCCAATTCCTTGGGGTGAGTCAGGGTGCAGGGATCAAGGAAACTGGGGTTCCATCAGCTCTTTTCAGTTCTTCCCAGGTCTGCTGCTTAGCCTTTGGCAGGTCACTTCACTTCTGACGTGTGACATGGATGTGTGACATGGATGTGTGACAGAGCTCCTCTCCCTCCCAGTGTCTGAGGCTCAGTAGGGTTTGGTACAGCACCAAAACCAGTCTGCCCAGGGTCAGCAGCTGCCCTGGGGAATACAAATAACTGACCTCAGAGGGAGCAGGCTGAGAGCTCAAAGAGCATACCAGGCACAAGTACAAAGAAGCTGTCTGAAGGTGTATCTGCAGGGGATGGTGATGGCTGCTCAGAGATGGTGTTGCTCTGGGGTGAGTGTGGAGGGACCCCACTCTCCAGTGGAATTCCACAGGCAGGCTTATAGGGCAGCCAAAGATGGTTCCTCTGACGTCTATTCTGAGTGTTTGTCTCAGAGACAGCTTTTCAGTCCCACTGAGAGCCACCAGTGCTGGCAGGGGCTGTGAAGGGAAGGTCCCTGCTCTGGGACAGCTTGGTGCTGGCTGAGCCTCCCTGAATGAGGGATGGTGCTGCAGGACCCACATCCTCTGCAATTCAGCCTCTCATCAAGCGAGGCCTCTGGACACAATGGTGTGAGTTGTGACCCTTTTTCCCCAGGCGTGGCTCTGCCCAGACAGACAGACCAGGGCTGAGGCTGACTGGTCACTTGTGCCCATCTTGCTGTGACCAGTGTGTCAGGACCTGGAGGGAGGAGGGACAGTGAGAGTGGTAGGCTGTGAGATGGAGGATTTTAATTACAGCCTCTAAGCAAAATGGCTCTATAAATAAACAGAACAGGAATGTTACAGAATTAACTGTTAACAGAGATTTATTTTTCCTTGAAGTAGCAAAAATTCATCAAGCACACTGTAAACACGTACACAGAGGAGTGTTTTGTCTGGGAAACAAGTAATGAGACTTAGTTCCTTATCAGGAACTGAAGTGTTACAAAGCAAGTCTTTCCACCAGATAAGCTGTGGGAAGCTGGGGAGCTGGTTCTGTGGTGCTGGGTTGTGAAAAGCTCAGTTCTTACCCTGTGAACTCCTGGGGCATCACTGCAAAAAGCACTTTGTATTTATCACAATCCTGCTCCTTTGGAGGCCAGTTATAAAACTCCCACAGTTCTGCTGGGCCTGCAGCCTGAAAGGGGCACTGGAAACTCCAAACTATACTGACAACTGAAATTTGGCATGAAATTTGTCTAGATAATTGGAGTTAGATAATTGGAGTTAGAAAATTGGAGTTATGGGCACAGTGAAATAGCAGTATCACATCTTTGTGGGCTCTTTGAAGGCACTGGTCTGGATGCTGGAAGAGCTGGCATCATGTGCTGGGTGTTCTCTGGCCACACAATCAGTCTGTCCCCAAAGACTCTGACCCAGCTGTGAACACCCCCGGCAGTGGGGGCAATCCAGCTGTGAGCAGATGTGTGAACCCAGCCATCCTGTGGATGGTACATGCCCCAGAAGGAAATACAGTGAGAGGAGGGCTGTTCATGAGCAGAAATGAAGGGACCTCGGTAGGAGAGAACAGTGGGAAGTGCTTCACCCAAAGAGAAGTAATGGGACCCTTCTCTTGGAGAGCTCCAAGCTAGCACAAAGCCCTTGAAGCCTCCTGGAAGGACTAACCCTGCTCTGGCCAGAGAGGGATGGGACCAGCTGGTCTTTAACACCTCTAATTTGTCTCGAGCTGCCAAAGCCTTCCTTACAGATGCACTTTGCTGCGAGACTTCACACACGGCTTCTCCTCAGAGCGCACCCCACAGACATTACCTGCTGCTGGAGCACCGCAGTGCCTGACAGCACCTGTCCTCTCTTCTTCCTTTGGCAGGAAGGACAACGTGCCACTCTATAAATGCACTGCCCAGCGGGGCCCTGGGAACAGCCACGCTGCAGGCAAACCCGAGAAGAGGAGCCAGGCGCATCTGAAGGACTCGTCTCTTTCCACACGCTGAGGAGAGGAGAGGAGAGGAGAGGAGAGGAGAGGAGAGGAGAGGAGAGGAGAGGAGAGGAGAGGAGAGGAGAGGAGAGGAGAGGAGAGGAGAGGAGAGGAGAGCTGTAGGGCAAGGTGGAGGAACACGTCGCAGTCAGGAATCAATGATTCTCTTTTTTTTTCCCAGACAAATATTTCTAAGATAACAAATAGTCCAAGGAGCAAAGAGAGAGAGGGAAATTAGCTAGAAATTTTACTATTGATTTTTTTTTATTTATAGATGGTGAATCAATTTCAGGGCTTTTTTTTTTTCCCTATCTGTGGGGGGAAAAAAAAGAGTGAACTGATAGATTTGCAGAAATCATTCGTGGTGTCTGAAAAGCTATTTGTTAAAATGAGAAAGACTCTCCTTCCTCCACCAGTCCCCTTCTCTCTCTTGAAAGGGGTAATCCATACAATGAGCTAACGAGGGAGTCCTGGCTTCTCTACTGCACCATCTGATGTCTCCCCTTTTAGTGTCGGGCTCAGAAGCCCTTATGCCTACTGCATGTGCTATTCCTGTTAGCTTGCATTAAGAGAGCCTGATAAATCGCTTCAAGGAGCCAGGCAGGTGCTCCTCAGTGTGCAGTTTATCATCCACTGCATGTCTGGGTCTTTTGCTCTTCTATCAGATTATTTGAGGAGAGGGGTCATATGAGAAATGGGACTGTTGGGCTGCAGGCATGAAACTTGCTCTGAGACCTGTCCAACAGGCAGGGACAGTGATCTTCCATCAAAAACTGCTTGGGGTTTAGAAAGACCAGATTTGCCAACAGATGTATGACTGAGGCAGTGTGAGCGAGGAGTAGTGCTGAAAGGGGTGAACAAACAGTGTTGTGTAAGACACCCCAAGTAAAACCTCAGCACCTCCCCATTATATAGACAGCATGTGAAATCTCTGCTCAAAGGCACTGTCACAAGGCAGTCTTGTCTCCTGCAATGTGTGACTCTCTGAAACATCTGGCCTTGATTCTCAAACTAAAGACAAAAAGAGGATGACCCAGAGTGGGGTCTGAATGTCTCCCAGGGGATGGAAAGGGAGAATGCACTTAGAAGTGCTTCTTCTCAACCCATCAGAAGCCTTGGGAAGCAGCTTCTCTTCAGCCTTCTGCCAGGAGCTGGGCTGGAATGGTGGCTTGAGGGACAGAAGGTGCCAAGACCCAGCAGGAAAGAGAAGGAAAGGATGAATGAGACTGAGGGTGAAAAAAGATGAGTGAAACATGACTGAATGAGCTCCTCTTGGTGTGGGGTGGCCCCAAAGAAGTACTAACCCCAGACACTGTTCTCTAGTAAAGGAAATGTAGGTTGTCCCTCTCCTCTTTCCCAGGACAGGAATGCCATGATCTAGGAACAGAGACAGGCTGAGCTGGGTCCCACATCCCACTGGACCTCCTGGGAGCCATTGGCACATGGTTTCCATCCAGTTTGTATTACTGCACCCAGAAAGAGTGAGCAGGTACGAGTAAGGACAAAAGCTTGGCTCTGCATGCCTCTGAAGAAGGACAAGCTACTCAGGATCTGCCAAAACTTGAGCTGAATGCATCTGTGCATTAGCCACCCATTAGCTGGGCTTTCCTTAGTTCCTGTCTGACAAGGGGAACGCGCTTGAAAGCAAGGAGGTATCCTACTGTAAGGAAAATTATTTAAAACACCAAGCAAACCTGCTACCATCAGTATTTCAAGGTGAGAGGGTTAAACTATGTACATTTTTGGGGAGAATAAAATGCCTTCATATGATGAATTCCAAGGCATCCAAAAGGCACAGTGCTGGCTCTCTGTCTCCAAAAGCAGAGTAATGAATAGCAGTGACAGTGTGATAATTAAAATGACCTCTTGGAGATATGGATTAGAAGGTACGTGGAGGGGGGGATAAGTTCTCCTTTGAATTAATCTAGTGCTAATTTATGGCTATCATTGGGTTTTACAGGGTTTTAGTGGAAGACTTTCAAAGTTGGTTTACTGGAGTTAAAATGTTCTTTCCCATGTTCATTGCAAAAACACTTGCAGAATTCCTTGTTATTTATTCTTGGATGTTACTACGTATACATACATACATACATACATACATATATATATATAAAAAATGAGAAAGTAGAGATATTTGCTTAGCCGTTAGAAAGACTACTCTAGAAATATGAATAAAGTGAAAAAAGCAGCTGTGGAATGAGTGTGTTGTTTCATTTCCATTTCTTCCACCTCACAGGCTCCCAGATCACTTCAAAACAAGATGGCTGGGTTCTGGAAAGCTATTGGCTGTCACAGGCTCCCTCTGTCAGACTTGCAAAAGTCAGTCTTTTAAGTTTAGATTTAATAACTGGATTTCCTGAAAATCACTGTCTCCACTTCTTACTTGTCTTGTGCACAGGTATCTGCCCCACAGCCTGAAATCTGTAGGTCAGAAGACAGACCTAAAGTAGACTGCTCATCTCTGCCAGACATGCTGCCTTTCTGCTGAGATATTCCAACCTTTCAGTGGCACAGGAAGCACAGATTGGAGACAGTTACCCATATGGGGAATGATGACATCCCATTTGTCAAGTCCCATGGTGCTAACCTTCCCATCCTCTCCACCTGCCTAGCAATGCTGTAACATCCAAACATAAGGTTATCTGCCAAGAGCATCTGCCTTGCTCTTCAGCCGGGCAGCACGCCCGTCCTGGAACCCATCCTCCTCATCCTTTTTCCAGAATGTCTTGTTCAAGCTCTTTGCTCTTGCCTCCCATGTCCTTCCTCTTTCAGTTTCTCTCTGGCACCTTCTGGCCAAGCCACAGTTGCCAGTACCCAATTTTTCCATGCTGAGATTCCAGTCACATCTCCCCTGAACCCCATAGGCAGAGCAACTTCATGGTGCTTTCCTCAGAGACTCAGAGCTGCTTTCAGGGTTCTCCAATAAACTGTGTTTCTTGAAAGCTCTCCCTGACCAGCTGGAGTCTCTTTCACTTTCTTTCACTGAGGGGTCTCTGCTAGTTTACCTGAGGGTTTGCACATCCCATTTTTTTGGGGGAAGACTAGCATGGGAGCTGAAAACAGGAGAACTTTTTTTCCCAGCCTCTGGTTCCCTTTCCTCCCATGTGAGTGCTGAAGTTCTCCTCCTCCACCTGAGCAGGCAGATCCTGCTTCAGAACCTACTCCTGGCTTGCCATTAGCCTCTTCTTCCTGGAGATGATCCGTGTCTCAGATGTAAGTAATGCATGTTGAACTCCCAAAAGTAATTCCTTATTAGTCACTTGTGTCAGGTCCAAGGTAAGGTGACACCAGGGATGCTGACAGGTTCAGAAGCCAATATGGGTCCAAAACTAGGCTTTCACTTGGACAGAATGGTATTTACTCTTAAGAACAAAGGCACATGTTTATCTGAACACGAGTGGAGGGCTTTTCTTGTAAGGAGACCAGTGGCCCATTGCAAAGCCCTACCTGCCTCTTCACATTCTCTGCTCTGGGGAGCTGCAGGGCTCTCCCTTGGAGCAGTAGCAATGTGTTTGCCTCCCTTCGTACAGGACTGGATGATGAATATTAAAATGCTGAAATTAACTTGTTTTCCATGCATTCTGCTCTCCTGACAAGAAAATCCCACTACAAACCCCTGCACAGGCAGTCTAACTGCACTGAGTTAGACCCTCACTGTGAGGGGATTATATATTCTGATTGGGGCTGAGTTTGCAATTATTCTCTCTGCCACACCAAAGACCTTTACTGCAGAGCTGCAAACCAGTTATAGGAACATGAAATGCTTTGACTTCTTCACTAGGGAAACATTAATCCAATCACAGGTTATGTCCATTACAGACTATGGCAATATTGTATACAGGAATTCCCAGGAGAAGATTCTACAAAAATTGGAATCTCTCTATAACCATGTTATGAGATTTACTGGTGTGGATAAAATGGGCAGAGTTAAAATTACCAGGCTGGCTATCTCTAAAAGACAGGTGAAGTCTGCTGGCTATCATTGCTTCGCAATATTACAAATGGAAAAGCCCTGAAGTAATTGAATAACACATCTGCTGAAAAAACCTGTGAACTGCTATAACCTAAAGATAGACTGCGAGGAAACAATGTAGGTATGGCACCCAGTTAGAAGGAAAAAGATGCTTTCCTTACCTGGTGCAGGAAGATATCACAAATGCAGGTACAGATTCTCTCTTTGCCTCCTAGATTATGTGTGTCTATGTGTGTGTGCCTTATATATTTATGTGTGTGTTCGTGTCTACCTACCTCTTTCTTTGCACATCAAAATAAGTTAAAACAGGTTCCTCAGCAGCCAGAGGAATGGTGCTGGATGGGAATGACACATAAGCAGAGCTCACCGTTTCTTTTTCCACTGGAGGTTGCTGAAAGCAATTGGCCTGGCTGGCAAAGGAGCTGATTTCCATCCCCTAAAATCTCTCTGTCCTTGTGCAGAAAAAAGATTTCAAAGCACTTTGCCAGAGTTGATGGAGGTTTTCCCTGTGCTTCAGTATCAGTATTCAGTGATCTATATCTGCAGTTTAACAGCAAAGAGCACGTTCCCTGGCTCCCTGCAAACCCGGGGCTCCAAGGATGGAGCTGCTGTGGCCGGGGCAGCACACAGCCCCCTCAGGGGCAGGATGGGCACAGCCTCAACACCACCCTGCGAGTGCAGCCACGTCACCTCCAGGCATGGACAGCACAGCCAGACCAGCAGTGACTCTCAGCAGCTGAGTGACCCACCACAGCCTCGTCCCTTCTCTGCAGGTGAGTGCTCTGGGGACTGGGTGTTGGTGGCATGAGAGGGGATTTCAGGACGGGCCAACACCCCTCCTGTGGTTCTGCCTGGCATGGAGAAGCTCCTCTCATAACTCATGTTCCTCCCCATCTGGTGGCTCTGAGCAGAGATCCAAGGGCAGCTGACATGGATGCACTGCAGCAGCATGGCTGTCAGGGGCTGTCACAGCTGTTCAGTATGGGGAGGTGTGATTTATTTCACATCTCATGCACCTCTCCATGGCAGAGCAGCACACATGGAAGGATGAAATGCTTTTGAGTGCATCTGGAGGGCTTTGAATCCTCCTGTGGAAGGAACACAGGGGAGACTGGGAGCATCAGTACTGATAGGCATGGACATAACATCATTAAGTCTTTCATCAAAAAAGTTGTATATTTTTGAAAATGTTTTAAAGAATACAAATTTGTGAAGTATAAAAATGCTGCTTTTCCAGTAAGGCTTGAAATTTACTGTCTGGAACAATAGGAACTGAAACCAACCAATTCAAACTGCACTGACAATAGCCTGTGTATCTGAAGGAAGGTTTTATTACCAGCTACTGTTTGGAAGAAAAGAGTACTACAGCAAGTCATGCCATTGGGAATGAAGTCTTTCTCACAGCCATAAGGGAGTCAATATCCTACTGTGATTCCCTGTTATGTACACAAAATTATCCTGGGTATAAAGAGCCCCGTATTCATTTTGCACTTTTAGCGTTGTTACCCCTGATACTTTCAACCAAAGCAGCCTGAACAAATGCTGAGGATTTGTACTTTTTTCCCTTTGGTGCCAGGTGAAGGCAGGGAGTTTTTGGGGTTGCTCCACGCATATACTGCTAAGATTGATGAGGATTGTTCTACAGCATTTAGGGCCCATTTTAAGGCTGGATTAATAAATTTCTAGAGGGGTGATTATTTTAGGCCCTGAGCATTATCCTTGCTGTGTGATGCCCCTTCCAGAGCTGCCATGAGCACTAAATCTGCTCACTGGTGTTCACAAGTCTGAAGGCTGAGCACAGCCCTGCAGGGAGACAGCAGGCTCTTGGTGGGGATGTTGTTTTCTGGCAAATTCATGTTGTACTTAGCACTTAATCATTTCTCTGTCCCCTAAGGCAGATTTCTTTTCCCTCTCAGTCGGTCACAGCCCTGTCACGCTCCCAAAGAGTTTGAGCAGCTGATGCTGAGTCACCAAGTGGAAAACACAAAGTATGCCTGAGGAGGCTTGACTAAGTAGGAAGAAGAGGGTAGAAAAAATGGGGAGAAGCACAGTTTAACATTAGCTGAGGAAACTGGTTAGAGCATAGAGGTGCTCTTCAGCATGGAAGTCTTGAGTCCCCCCCTCTCATCCCTTTTTTGGCATGGCAACATGGATCCCACAGAGCTTGTGTTTCAGCCTCCAGGGGCTGAACCTTTGGTCTTTTTAGGTGAAGAAGCATTTTGCTATTTTTAATAAACCCAGGACTTCACCCTGGAAATCTTGACTGCAACTTTTAGATCTTCTGTGGATCAGATATTGCAAGATTTAGGATAAGCTGAGAAATATTTATCTCTGTGATTCATGTCTGCCATCCAAACCCCCATGATTTTTACCTCATACTAATGTTGCTTTATATATCATTTTTTCCATGTGAGGAAACACCCGTTTCTCACATGGTGGCCCAAGACTCAGGCAGATGAAGTGAGCTGAAGCAGGACAGAAGTGGGTCACAGAGCCAGTGAGGGAAGTGAATGAGGCTCCATGGCTGAGTTGAGTGATGGCCATGGGTGCTTGGCTAAATCACCACAGATGCTCCCAAGGCAGTGTTGGCAGTGAGTAAGCAGTAATTATTAATAACTGTTAAATGCAGACATTTCATACCTCTCAACCTTGAAACAGGAGAAGGATTTTTGCAAAATGCTTCCTTTTTACTCACTCTCATGCTTCATGTTCAGTACACCCCGTTCCTGAACCGAGCTGTCATTCAGCCACCCTGAGACTTCCCAAGCCATTCATCTGAGGATTTCTGCCTGAAATGGCTGTAAAAATCAGAGTCCCCAGGTTATCATTTAGTTCTAAGTCCATGATATAATCAGGAAATCTCTGAGATGAGAGCTTGTGTGGAAAGCCACACAGAGAAATACCCTAGAAACCCCCATGCCACTTCCTACAATCAGTGCAGATGCCACCTTTTGGGGTTAATTTTTCTTGCCCAGGATATATTTGATAAAAAAAGCAAGATTTCCTAAGCATCCTCACTCAACTTCAATATATTTTCACTCTTAATACATGTATGTAGCACAGAATAAGCTCCAAAATCTAAAAAAAAAAAAAAAAAGCTACATCATTTAGGTTTTGCAGATAGGTCCTGAGATGGTGACCTGGAGGAGTTTTGCCATGAATGGCCAGTATTGCTATGTCCTGCCTCGTGATGCAGGGGAGCCACAAGGCGTAAGAGGGACAGAATGATGGTGCAAAAATAATGGTCATAACCAAGTTCTCCCTCTCCAAGTTCAATCTGGTGCACCTTGTATTTGAATGAAATTATTTGCTGGTGCAATGCCACTTTTGAACAACTTACACTATACTTTTCAAATTCGTATTTGGATTCAAAACAGCCCATGTGTGGGTTGGAGTAAAAAAAAAAAAAAAGGTTTTCCTTGATTTAGAAAAATGGTAACAATCTGCACAGTCTGAGGGCAGAGGTGGAAACCCAGCCCTGTTCTGAGCGAGGTTCCATGCAGCATGGGACATGCCAGGTCAAAAGGAGGGCATGTTCTGGGAAGGGGAACATGTATTTGGAAATCACCAAGGGCCATCAGAACAACTAGTGCAGTCTAGGGTAAATCTGCCTGAATTTTGTTCCAGCCTCCTCACCATTTCAGCGTCCAGATGCCTGCCCTTGGCTATCCCAAAGCATCTTCCCCTGCCCCTGGGAAGATGGGAGTGCTATGTGCTCCTGGACAGGGCATTAACCAGAGGAGCTAAACACCACTAACCCCCCGTTACTGCCTGCCACAAACTTAACCAAACCCAGCAGGAAGAAGAGGGATGGTGGTCTGGTGAAACCCACACACGGACAGAGCCAGGACTGCTCACCATGAATTGGGAATTTCTCCACCCCATTTGGACCAGTTGTGGCATCAGAAAAGCAGTTCAGTCACAAACCAAGCCACGAGGCCATCACTCATCAGCACAAGGCACTGATGCTACTGCAGAATAGCAGCAAGGGCTCTATCCCCATCTACTTTTAAATCATCAAGCTAATAAGTACCCTGGATGATAAGATGTAATCTTTTAAATGCAGTATGGATTTCTTCCCTGAATTATGCATGATAACATCTTTAGGCAAGAGAGGTTTTTTTCTCCTAGAAGAGAAATCTTGTGGTGGTGGTAATCACTGTTTTACAACAGGCTCACCTGGGACAGGCTCCCTATTGCTGGGCAATCTCTGCTCACTTCCTGGGGGTGTGGAGCCCTTGGATGGTGCTAGAGCATCTCCAGGCGATGGGAGGCTGTTAAACCCACTGGTTCAACAAGCTGGTACTGCCAAGCAAAAGTAGCCTGTTGAGGAAAATCAAGAGGGGAAAAAAAGAATGAACACTGGGATTTCAAAGGTGACTGGGAAAAATCAAATCACATCTGGTCACATGCAATCTCCAACGTGTCACCTCCCCTTCCCAGACCAGCACTGCCACTGCAATGCCTGTGCCAGTGGTATTTCCAGGGAAATGCCTGGTGTACCAAGCACCCAATGACATCAGAGGATGAAGGCTCTGGAGGCAGCACTCTGTTCACAGATGCAGCCCTTGGACTGCAAATCCCAGCAAAGATGTTTCTGCATTTTGCCAGGGAGCAGTGGTGCGGGCAGCCCTGCTCTGCTGAGCTCAGCTGAACCACAAGCAGGCAAGCTGGTGCTCCAATGGAACGGTATCCACAACTGGTAAAAACAGGCTTTACCCACCAGTGCTTCAAGCTACAGGTCAGGTTTCTGTGCATCACATGGTTTTTTAAATTATTTTTTTCCCAGTGTCCTGGTATCAGATTTGGCCAAGCTGCAACACATAAAAACCAAAACATTTTCTCTTAATAGTACAATTATTGCCAATCCTTAGAGACCGATGTTTGCAATATCATAAAAAACACTTCACTAAAACTGACATTGCTATGATTTTGCATCTCAATGTATTTCAATCTATAGGCAAGTACACCTTTTAAAAAAAAATTCTGATTTATCTCATGGATAGTGAAAACCAGGCAGAAGAGCAGATGTGTGTGCATGTCTACAGACACACAAGAACTGAGCTCCCCTTTAAGTACTTGCTTAAATCACAGGTCCTAACAAATAGGAATGATCTTGTTACTCCTTTGGTGGGCTGAATAAATACGTGGACTGTGTTTGTATGGAGTAGAGGAAGCAGGCAGTGGCCATTTATGGACGATTAATCACAGCCATGTATTCTTTATTTCCTATTTAGGGGTGATACAGTGGGCTGAATTCTAATCAGCTCTCTCTGTTGCAGGGTTTCATGTTTCTGCTTTCAGCAGTTAACACTTTAGAGATGGCTGAAGTTAAATGAGCAGAATGGCTATGGATTGGGATCACACTCTGCTCCTAGCAATGATTTTGCCTATTGCTTTTGGAGAAGGAATGAAATACTGTCTCCTGTGTGGGCTCCTGGGAAGTTACGTTGGAAACGGATGCAGATAATAACACCTCCTAATAGAGAGCTGAGGCCAACTAAAACCACTTCTGAACCCAGATATTCACTCTCACTACCTAATACAGTTATGAAAACCTATGCAATCCAGAACAAAATGCTACGACTGGCACTCAGGGAACATTCCTACTTGGAGGTGCTTTACAGCTGTTCAAGTGGGATAGTGGTAAGCAAGTGGAAAAGGGAAGTTCAGCCTTGTGCCCCTCTCATCAGCAATTCCTCCAACAGCAGGAATGCCTACAAATGAACACAGGGTTTTAATGTTTTCCAAACATGTTATTTGGTAGGTAAAGCTGGCTTTTCTTAATGGTCAGGACTGGAAACTACCCCTGCCTGGAGGGGCAATGCTGCCCCCTCCCTGCCCTCTGACTCTGGCCTAGCTGTAGCTCAAAGGATTGGCAGACCAAGTGCTCCAAGGTTTCAGGCAAAGCTCGGGAAGGCTCAGTTAGGGATTGTTGCGGGAATGATTCCTCCATTCTTCCTTGGTTTTTGTTTTAAATATACAGTATGTCAGAACACTCTTCAGCAGAGACACAATCTTCACCCCTTTTTTCAAGGAGTGGAGAGAAGAATAATTTTAACAGAGCCAGTACCTCTCCTCCTTGCACGATGCTCAGTTTGACCTTTCCAGTACTACAGTGGTATTAAGATAAGAATCATGTACTGTACCCTGACCTCAGTTACACCACAGCACATCTGAATTTGGAGTCAGTCCACTCAAGTAATTAGAATTGACTGGGACTAAGACTGGTGCAGGCAGTATTTGATATTCCTGGCATTTGTAGTGCAGGCAGTCGGTGGGATCCATTACCTCACCCACACCTGCCCTCAGCGTGCTGCTCACAATGTGTTTATTACGCGTGGCACTAATCGCACAGCAGGAGATTAAATTGGAGAGCTTTTAAAAGGCAAATTGGCCTTTTACATCACCTAATTTGGAATGGGGGCCAGATTGCTCTGGATGATTTAGATACCTAACTCAATCAATGAGTATGAGACATTGAAATGCCTTTGGAAGAAAAAAAAAACCCAAAAAAACCAAAACAAAAAACCCCTGCAGTCCCTAATCTTTAAATTTCATCTTTAATTTTGGAGTGAAATTGGTGCTTAGAAAATATATCTCAGGGAGGGCAGGGAAAGAAGAGTCCATTGAGCAAAAGTGAAATCTCACTGAGCCAGGGACTGTCATCAACCAAAGAGGAGATGGGAAATTAGCACACAGCTCAGGCTGGCTCACTCACAGGAATACACTGACAAAGTCCATGCAAGCAGATGATGCCATCCAGCCCCTAAAAATCTAAAGTCCTTTAAAATTATGGCCCTAGGTAAGAGATACTTTTCCAGGCATTAAGACTCTGGCAGCCCAACCAAAGTACAAGATCAAGAAAATAAATTTGAAGGAGTTACTTTATTACAGATAACACTCCTTTTCCCAGATAGCCACGCTTCAGTTAAACTCACTGAACCAAAGGTCACGTTGCAATTCACTTGGGAAAAACAGCTTGGCCTAAGATATGATACAGTACAAGAAAAATTAATAATTTTGAGACATATCATCATAGGAAGAATGTGAGGAAAGTTTTTGATCTTCTTTTTATTGGGACTCTTGAGATCTCCTCCTGGGCTACTATTTAAGGCCCAACTTTCTGTGCTGCTTGGATCCAGTTTCCACAGCCTAGCACAGAAAGAGGCCTCTGAAAAGAAAGCAGCACTGTATTCTGCCATATGCAGTGGACCAAGCGGAGAAGAGCCACCTCAACAGTGGGTGTTACTCAGCAGTGGGAAGAATTTAAGTGATTTTCAAGAAATGACGATTTAGTTCACAAAGGGGCTTGGGGACATGGAGGCTTGAAAGATTTGGAGGCAAAATAATAGAGCTTTGATTTAAAGTCAGCTTGAGACTGCAGAAAACCACTCTGAAATTACCTGCTGGCTTCAGGTTATCCTTGTGTTGAGAAGGAGATACTTCAGCTGTCTGCTCTGGGGCTAGTGAAAGATCTCAGCCTTCAGAGCTGCCTGTATTCAGCACTGCAGGTAAGTTGTGACAAATAAGATGAGATTTACAAAGGGAGAAGTGCCATTGAAGTGCAGTAATGTAGGTAATAAAGACTTTCCTCCTGGACACACAAACAGGATTTCCTCCTCACTCGACCAGCCTGAGGAGAGAAATGTTGCTCATTTGGACACATTTGTCTGAGTCTAAATAAGAACACACCTGTGTGTGCATGGGCAGTTTGGGGTTAACAAAAGGTTTCTGTCAGTTTCCAAGCACTGCCAGTTTGTCCTCTGCTACACCTAGGAAATATGAACAGCACAGAAATTAAGAACTACTTGTGAGCAGTAACTCAGCTGTTTTATGTAACATGCTGTAATGAAGATTATTAAAGCTACCTTCACAATTTCCAAGTCCAATTCTTTTTCATTTTGCCAGGAATTAAGCTTTCAGATCCCAAATGCAGCTTTAAAATCTGAGTTTGTAGGTCAAAAACATCAGAGAGGTTTGTAACAACTTCCTCCTTGCCACAGGCTTTGTCCACAGACACAGCTCAATGAAAAGTGACTCCATTGATGGATGCAGACCAGTGACCAACACTTTGACCCTTCCAAGCCCTGGGACCACAATCCAATGGACGTGAGAACCCACAGCAGGGGGAACCAACTAGAGGAACATGCACAGGCTAGTCTTAATGCAGGAAAGCTTCATCCAGTTGCTCCTGTTACTCTATTTTAGCATATTAGAGCAGTTATTTGATCTCCAAGAACTGGACCATGCAAGAATCAAAGAATGCCAACAATTCAGGTGAGTATTTGACTGCCCAGTGTGACAGGCAGAGGGCTCAACAACGGGGAAGGTTGAAGTCAGTCACTACAGCATTAGCCTCTGTTGGGAGGATCGTTACTAATTCCCTTCTTAACCTCTAAAGTTTTTTTTGGTTTTTTTTTTTTAATATAATTTCTACCACATTAATGTTCACAGACATCAAAACTATTTAAGAATAGACTAAAAGCTGAGCTAGTCCAAGCCACCAGGTCAATGAAGACACAGTTCAAGATGGCAGCATCATGGCCTGTGCCCATGTGTCGACTGGAAAGAAGGCAGAGAAGGAACTCAGACCTCCACTCTGCTGAGGTTTGTGCTCCATCAGGCCTTTGCAAATCATGGCAGCGTAAGTGTGGTCCCCAAATCACAACTTTTTTACGAGAAAGGTTCAACCAGGGTGACTTTTTGGAAGAAGCAAAACTGCAGATTTAGATTGATGTTCTTTTTTATTTTGTGATCATAGCTAATTAAAAAAATTATAGAAACATATATAGATCCAAAAGTTTATTAGAAAAGAAACATTTTAGTTTAATTATGCCACTATGTTGTGTATGACACAAAGCCCACTGAAATCTGAATATTTGATGATCTCTGGAATTTGACTAAGAGCTCTTCAGCCTTAGGGAGAAACTTGACAATTACTAATCTACATATGCTGACAATATCAGGGGCCCCATGAGGGTCTTTAATTGCTCTGTAAACTTGAAACTGGAGTGTTCTTCAGTAGGACAAAACAAGATGCTGCATTCAAGCTAAAGAAGAGTGGTAGTTGACATGTTTATTAAATATGCCCAGGCCCTGAAGGATTGCAGGGTTGAAGGTTCTCTGGATAGAAGAAGTTATAAACGCAGCATCTGATTTACTCCAGACAGAATAATTAAGCATTAATGCTCAGGTGCAGCTACAGCACAATGGATCCAGGAAAACTTTCTGGATTTCCACAACTCCAAACTGTTTTTCCATTCTCTTGCTTCCACAGCCCTTTTTGCTACATATGCTTAAGCTTTGTGACTGAGCACACAGAATGTCTGCATGATGTGAACAGAAGTGGGCGGTGAGTTCTATAAGGTGCTGACCTGAGATTTTTTGAAAACAAAATGTGTGACATTTGCCTTACTGTTGCTTAATTGGAGGCAGTGAGTTTTGTCCATGTATCTGGCAGGGGAGGGACTTTTGTCCTCCAAGATACTTTCAATACAGGGCCTGAATTTTTGCCAGAAATTTTAGTAGGTCTGGCTCAAATGGCAGCTGCAGGAAAATGGATTGTTTCATAGGAGAACTGATAGTTTCCTATTCTTTCCCCTTAATTTACAGCTTGACACAAGCCCACGCTTTGATGCTGAAGGTTACGTGTGTGTTATGGCCAGCACAGAAGGTTATTCTAGCTCATTCTCCTGTTGCTGTATTGACTTTGATGTTTACCTTGTACGTTGTCAACATAATCACCAAGCAAATTCTGATTGCTTCATTTCTCATTTTATTTCTATTTCAGGAACGTGTAGAGTTATCCTCCCACTGCTGTGAGGGTTCATTACCTCTACTGAACTGGCCATAGCTCGTGGAGGAAGAAATAACATTAACCCCTCCAGAAGCCACCCACCTAAAACAGCAAAATTGATCCTGGAGAGGGCTTTTACAAAGTGTTTTGTCATTTCTGGGGAGCAGAAGGAACAGACAGAGCTTTGATCACAAACCAATGGGATGTGCAGCACTTCCCATTAGGGGAACACCTTGCCTTGCAATGAAGTTGATCAGGAAATAATAGGATGAAGTAAATCCTGAAGGTCCCAGTACCAGCTTCATTCTGGTGTTCTAACAACACAATCCAAACCTTTCAGTTTGGGATGGGAGAATGTTATCGACACAACACGTTAACCTTAACTCCAGTGAGCAATGGCACCAGTAAAACACTTGTTTATTAGCAGAATGCATCTGATCTCAAAGGCCTGCATGACAAGTTCATTACGTATCAATTTAATTAGCTGATTTACATTTAATTTACATTTCAATTAATGTCTTTAGCAACAAAACGTTGCCTTAATAGGGTAATTGCCTATTAGGCAATATGTAAAAGAATAAATAGTTGCATTCTGAGGAAGAATTCCTATTTTCAATTTTTTATTACCATAAATAACCTAAATAATTATTGCTCTTAAGGGGCCACGTCCTAGCTCCCTTCTGGGCCTAATTATAAAGACTTAGTACCTCATTAGGCAAAATGGTTTCAGAGTCACAGAAAAGCATTACTCTAATCGTGACTCATTAGTTTCGACAAAAGAAGGGAAAACTGCAAAAGTCGGCAAATTTTGCCATATTAGTCTTGTGGTTCATAAGCAGAGAAACATTTGAGAAGTGGCTCTTACAGCTGTGTAGGCATTTCTGTCATGAAGTCCTGTTTTCAGAGGGTTTTTTTTGTTAACTTTGGTCACTAAGAGAGAGTCACGTCCAACTGGAAAACCTGGCATGCGCACCCCTGGTGTGGAGTGAGAACTTGAGCAAACTTTTGGGTTTCTGTTCCCTAGGAGCTCATCTTTTCCCCTCATGGCCATGAGCATGGGTGGCTTGGTTTGAGGCTGTAATACAGGGCTCATCTTCCACCATGCCAGAAGAGTTGCTTTCAACACCATAATATATTCCAATGCATTGAAAATGGACAAATGATTTACAGGTTTTATTTGAATTCAATGGTGTTTTACCACAATGTAAAATTTACTGCAGGCTTGGGTGTGACCAACCTGCAACTTTACAGCTCTCAGTGTTGGATCTACTGATGTAAAGCACCGATCTCATACATGCTCACTCTGATGGTTCCAATTTTTTAAAAAATAACATGGAAGGTTTGGTCTAGTGCTGATGGGGTTTATGCTACATTAGGCATCACCTCTCTGTGCTAAGCTAACGTGACACTGGATCCAGAATCCTCTGTTCCTCTGGCAGCCAATGTAAAGCCAACACTAGAGCACCAAGCTGGCACCAGGTGCATGTCAGAAGCTCTGGCTGATTTGATGGACATGTCTGTGCTTTGTTTGGATGAAGTTTGTTCTGCTGAAGACTCAGCAGTGCAGAAATTCAGAACTGATGAGTGGAACTAAGGGCACTGATTGCAGTTGCTTAAAATTATGCCATGTGAGGAAATATAAAGGGACTAGTTAAGATATTGTTTAGCAAATAATAAATGAATAATATTCTAGGAATACAGAGAGCTTTTAAAATGAAAATGTTTAAATAATGAGAAAACAACCTTTTTCATATAGTGTTAGTTTTCTCATTAACCTTTAATGATGATTCATATGTAAAAGAAACACAAACAGCTAGAAATGGGATTGTTAATTATAGCATTGTACAGCCTCCAAGAATAGATAATCAGTGGGGGTTCTCCTTTTTCCTCTTTTTTTTTTTTTTAGTGACTAGGTGTTAGTGTCCTCATTTTACAGGGAGTTAAATTGGCAGCACAGAAATGTTAAGGGATGTTTCATATCTGAGAGCTGTAAGGAGACACCCTACCCTTACACTCCAGCCATCCTGCTCTACTGTTTACTGAAGTCAGCAATGTCTCCAGTGGATTTTGGAACTCATCTTGAACCCCAAGATCTTCAGACCACTTATGAGTGTCCCATACTGTGCCAGCCTTTTACCTGGTATAACTCACCCAACTCTGGAGGCAATTTATCTGCACTCTGTGTTTGGGCAAATTTATTGCCAGAGATTGGGAAGTTCTAGTTCATTAGTCCTTAACTTTCCTTTAACAAGGTGCTGTGTGTATATACCATTAAGACACTGAAAAAGAAAACAGGTAGGAGTCACTTTCTTATAATACTAAATGCACTCTTTTACTAGGATAATAGTGCTAGAGAGAAAGAGAGAGAGAGGCTTCTACTTCCAAAAAACATCTTATTACCTTCAAAAGTTAATTACTCAGGATTCAGATGTATCTTCTGCTATTCTGAATTTTATTTTTGCCCCTACATCTGATGGATCTGGAATTCTCTTTTGAGCTGCTAACCCAAAAGCTCATTTAAAACCTTCCCTACTTTCCCATGTCTCTGATTAACACTAATCCACTCTACCCTTTCTTTTGCTACAGCTTCTTATGCTCACTCCTTGCTGCAGCCTGCAAGAATTCTAATTGGCATCTGCTCTTCTTTGTGGGTTTCCATTTTTTTTCTTTCTTCCTGCTCCACTTTCTCTCTCTCGCTATCTGGGCTGCTCTATACCGTCCTGTTATACTTTTTAGCCCAGATCTGCCTAGTGCTGTAAAGGATTTGATGATTTTCTTTAGGAAGAACTCTAATAATAGCCACAATCTTGCCCCTTTACAAATCTTCTTACAATGAAAAAGAAAATGTTCTGCCCTCCAAAGTGAATTCCATTGAAAAGCGAAAGTTCTCGTCATAAATTTTATTTTTTTTTAAAGTGTATATATATATATAATATCTCTCTCTGTTCCTGATGGATTGGAGACATTTTAAAGGAGCAATGTTATAATTTATGGGGAATTTGAGCATAGATCTCAGAGCTTCCTATTAGAGGCTAACTTCAGTTATTATTTCAAAACAGCATTTCAGATTTTTTTCTCTAATATAAAAAGCTATGATTTATAACAGGCAAACAAGCCAGAGAAAGTCCTTGAGGTTCTCTGGTGACTTTGCTGTTGTCAATCAAAATAACAGGGAAGATGCTCAAATGCTTCTACTTTAATGGGCAGAGGGACAAAACTCCTGACACACTGCAGAGGCTTTTGGAATACAAGTGCCTGATGCCATCTGAGCTGGGTGAGGCTGGCACAAGCCAGACCCTTTATCTGGATGTGATAGATTTTGAGCCTTAACTGCTGTTCCAGGTGGCCTGTGCCAAATCTGTGACTTCCCAGCCCCTATTCAGCTGCTGCCTTGGCCTGGTTGCCCAGAGGTGAAGCTTTTCTCCCTGCAGGTTCAGAAGCCTCAGAAGCTGCCATTCCCTGCCGCCCCCCAGCAGCTCCCTGGGCAGTGCCAGGTGCTGCAGGGCACGGGCTCCAAGGCAAATCCTTCAGAACACTCTCCCCTGATCTCTGCTCAGTAAGCAGTGCTTTACCATTATTTGTAATGCTGTACAGAGTCACAATGTTCACACACAGAACATACTGTCGGGGCAGCCTCCTGTACATCACAGGCCATTAAATACTGTTGTCAATCTTCTTTTTGTTTGGCTAAAATATGTTTTGTTTCAACAAAAGCATTTCTTCTGTCAGCTTCTCATTTTCCTTTGGTATTGTCAGGAAATGGAGAATTCACTTTCTCTTTGATAGCCTGTTCCAGTGGTTACTCCCTTTCTCTGTTACAATATAATGCCAAATATCTAATTCAATTTTTTTCTCGCTTCAGCCTCCAGCAACTGATTCTTGCTATGCCTTTCCCAGTTAAATTAAATATCCATATAGTATTCTGTGTTTTCACAAAGGTACTATCTGCTGTAATCAAGCCACAGCTTTTGGCTTTCCGCTCAGGCCACTGGGCTCTTGCTGTTGCAGCCAGAGTCATTGTTGCTGACTTTCCATCAGCTGAGAATCCTCCCTACAGAGCACTTTTGGATGCTACCAAGCTGCTCAGAACTACTGCAGGACAAGAGTCATTGTCTCTGGGGTGGCAGAAGAACAGACAAGAATAGTGAGTCATGTTTGCTTCTTCCATGATCGTTGACTTGAGTTGCTTTGCCAAGCCAACAATGTTCTTTTCTTTGCTTTTTAAATACAAAGATGTACATACATAAGGAATAAAAAGCTCTAATTTATTCTGTGAAAGTGTTCATCAAGTGAGAGACAGGACTCTGGGAAAAGATTAAGAGCTTACATTTTTCATTTGACTTATTTCACATAAAATTTCATAGAGGATAAAATGATGGGAGGCAAAGAAGCAATGATATTTCTGTTTTATCTCTTTCTAAGGACCATAAATCTTTCTGAAGTATCATTAATTATAGCAGCGCCATTCACAATGCTATTGTTAAGGGTCTATCAGCAGTCCCATTATAAAGCCCTATTTTCAGGGGTTTATAACTTGGTTGGAAGAATTTTGTTTCTGGCAAAAACTTTGCTGGGGCAATGTCTCCATCTAAGACAATTTATTTTAAATGTAAAGCACAAAGAAAAATGTTACCTCTTCTGAACCGAGTAAGGGAGAAACTAGGAACTTTCTGGGGTACAAAGCTAATGTTGTCTTGGCTGATTGAATTTGTGCCATCTGTGAATTCCTAAGACTGTATTCAAAGAAGTTATCTCTTAGATGAATTTAGATGATTCCTTTACAACACAAGTTTCCAATTACTACAACTGAATTCAAGATCTGGAATATTCCTCTAGTGGCTGTAATCAAATCAGGTTTGATTTCTTTAGCTGCAGCCAGTCGAAAAATAATTTAGCAGACCTGGAAAACAGCTTACATGTTAAGAAAACTTCAGTGTCTTTAGATAGCTTGCCTATTAATTTTTTTGCTGTTGTTGTTGCAGGCAGGATACACATCAAGAATGAGTGAAGCTAGTGCTCACACGCACCAAAGTGAGTATTGACTTAGCAGCAAAATGGACGAATTGCTCTGTCATGAATGAGCCACGGTGAAATGTTAAAGAGGCACTGAGTTTCTCCAGATGTGCAGTAAAAATGCCATGCAAAAGGCACTGGTGAGACTGGGAGGGCATGGCAAAGAAAGGTCACTGCTTCACCTACATAAAAACATGAGCAGGTGGCCTTTTGCCTGTAGCAACTCGTAGATTTATCAAGAAAGTCAAGAGCTCTGCCCAGTCGTGTCTTTGCACGTCAGGAAAGAGCAAGACGCTCAATAAGACAGGATCAACAAAATCATTGTGGCCTTTTTCGAAAGCAATAGATATTAATGAATGAGAACTTCTGGGCAACTTTTTTTTCCTGCTTTAAAGTAGAAAGATTAGATGAAAATGTATTTTGTGAGGAGTGTGCTGACACCCTCAGGTAATCTCCATCCTCTGTCCCCATCAATAATCCAGCATTCTACCTTTCCCTGTTACATTACTGTCTGCAGCAATCCAATTCACTTCGGTCCCCTTAGATCCTATTAGAATCTCTCACAAAATTCTTCTAGCTCTGCTCTATAGTGTTCTGGGATTATTTAGTCTTAACTTCTGCTGCCTGTTTTCCTCTACTACAATTCTTTGCACAGGGACCGACTTTTGTGGATTGCACATTTAACCTCACAGTGAGTCAGAATATCAAAATTAATGCAAGGGGGTATTGTCCAGTGGGGTCCCCAGAACACCCTAATTCTGTTTGGAACACTGTTGAATATATCTTGTGATAACAAGTTCCACTATCTAAAGTACTTTCATCTATCAGTTTTGATTTTGTTGTCTTTTAATTTCACTGCACGTGTCCTTTGAAAGGATAAATAGGCATGGGCGAACAGAAGAACTTATTTCTACATATTATTCAATCCCTTATGTACCTCCTTCGTATTACATCTTATTTTTCTCCTCTCTATAGTAACACAGTCTTAATGTTTTGTTTGTTTGCCTTTCTAATGTGGAAATCTTACATATCCTGTAATTTATTGCTGTTATTTGAGCAGATGCCTTCCTGAAATTCTCCTCAGTTATTAATGGTAAGTCAGTTGTGCTCAGTGATGGTATCTAAATAACAGGCTCAAGGTGCAGGAACAGAGATGTCTCCTCTGGCAGCCTGGGCAACATCAGGGGCTCAAAGTAGGTAGAAATGGACCTCTAACAACATTCTTCCTAAGAACTGCAGCAGAGGGTGGCAAAATGTGGAAAGCTCCTTTATTTCCTTCACTCTGATTGCCAGGATGACTGTGAAATAACACTTTGCACCCAGTGTTCTGCTTCCTAAGAAATGGAGAAAACCATTCCTGGCTTCTTAGCTGAAAGTGAGCCTCTGACAAACTCAGTGATGTTAGGCTTGCTCTCTGATCTCCAGCCTGATCTGATCTAATTCTGTGTAATCCCTAGTATTTTTTAGATTCTAAACTGTACAATACCCACTGTTTGCAAACCTGACTCTTCCTGTTTTTCCCACTTTACCTATTTTGTAGCATATTTCAATGCACTAAATCTCCTGATGCCTGACCATCACAAAAACTGCAACAATATGATACAAATCTTGTGGTAATTATCTTAAACCAGTGCGACTTCAATCTTTTGACAGTTACTTCTAGTTTACAGTGGTAGAAATAAGAGCAAAATTGAGTATTTTGATGACAACACAGCTCTCCCATAGCAGCCATGTTAGAGGGCCCAGAGGACAAGAAAAGCTGAAGTCCATAACTGGAGCAGATTGTAAAAGAAAAAATAACACAATGCACAGAAGTCATTCAGAATCTTTTAATACATGTAACTAAGTATAAGTAGTATTACAAGAAGATTTACTGCTGTAAAAGCAAAGGAATTCATGTGCTTTCACAGCAGGGAAATTTTACAACAGTTAAAATCTCAGATCTATTACAGGAGCAAGCACTTTTTGTTGTTGTTTTGGTTAACAGATTTTTCTTACTAGAAATGGATTTTTAGTAAAAGTCTGGGTTTTCCCTCATCGTCACCCAGATTCCTGCATTACTGTTCCTGCAGTGCAAATGCCAAGTGTAAATCACACATTTATCAAAAATTAGAAGGTCCAGCTGGGTCTCACACACTGCTGCAGAAAGCACTGCAGCAGCAGCAGCCTTCTTTCCCAAGGCCCAGCAGGGAGAAGGGGCAGAAACTCTGCAGACCAGAAGGTTTGCCAGGGAAAAGCACTGAAATTCATCACTGCCATATCACTTTGGAGAAGCTTTCTGTCCTGCCTTGTGCTCCTTTTTCAAGGGCTATAAAGTACTTCTGTTCCAGGGCACTGCACATGGATATCAAATTCTCATCACAAACATGATACCATTTTTGATTTCAGCATTTATCTATCTTCTGTTCTTATATGGCCACACTTACCATAATATCTCATACTTCACAATCTTTAACACATTATTTAACCCTCTAAATAGCATATATATGAAAGGTAGCTGAAAATAAGCAATAAACCATTTTAATACTGTTACCATCTGAAGCTATGGATCTGGAGAATTTTCTTCTCATTAACTCTGGAATGCTATTCATAACCTTGAGACTGATAATGCTTAGAAAATTGTTTTATCCAACAGTAAGCCCCTCCTTAATATATGTACTAGAAATCTACAGAGAATTTTCCAGGCTCTAAACACAGAATCCTTTGCTAATACAAAAAAACCACCTAAACCAAAACAACCCAAGCCACACCCTAAAAAAGACCCAATACCACCTAAACAGAAACAAACAGAGCTGTTATAGAAGTCACATTAATGAAAACAAGGCCTGCCTTTCCAATCCTTTATTTGTTTTAAAAGATTGGTATCAAGTATTAGTAGCAATATTTAATCCATCTACAGATTTCACTTTTGTCTGCACTGGCCTATCATGTTCTTTGTCATTTCCTTTAAAAAAATAAACAAAACCAAAAAACAAAGACAGAAATCAAAGCATTTTCAGAATGCTGTTTCTTTCCAGATCACTTAGCATGATTTTTCTTTGAAATTATAAAATTAAAATAAAGAAAGCCAAGGGATACATTTGAGCCACTGCTTTCTTTTGGAAGCAATTAAAATTTTCTGTCCTCTCTACAGCTGTACTTGGGAACTTGGGAAGAATATTTAAAGCCCAAAATCCCCTCAAGGTCTGAGGCTGAAATAACTTGCACTTGCTAAGACAGAAACCAGACTATTTTGGTGTTGGATGGGATTGCAAATACTCTGAAAACAACTAAGCAGCAGAGACATTGGGGAATATCCTTGATACGACCAAAATGGTGAAGATAAGGAAATAAATCTGAGTTTGTGGGAGGGTAGGAATAAACAGACAGTTTCAGATATGAGAGTCCAGACAAGTTTTCAAAGATGGAATATACCCTGTGCACTGTGTCTCACCCACAGAGGACATTAAAATAGGATACAGAGTCAAAAGGGCCCAGATGGCTACAACACAATGCAGGTGAATTGCATCAAAAGAGTAAAAGAAAAAAAAAAAAAAAAAAAAAGGAAGGAAAATCCAGTNTTGGAACGGGCAGCCCATGGCGGTGGTGGAGCCACAGCCCCTGGAGGCGTTTAAGGGAAGACGAGACGTGCCACTGTCTACCTGAGAGAGTAATGTTCGGCCATAGGTTGGACATGGCAATCTCAGAGATCTTTTCCAACCTAACCTGATTCTGTGAGGGCAGGAGGCCCTGGAGTGCAGAGGGGCTGAGGTGAAGGGGACATGGGCGCTCAGGGGACGAGTGTGGGCAGAGCCCCCACAGCCTCTCCCCTCCGCAGCGCGATGGCGGCGAGGCGGGGCGGGCACGGAGACAGGGAGGGGAAGGAGGGAAAGCCGCCCCCGAGGAGGGCGGAGAGGCCGCCGCGGGCCGGACGCGCCCCGGTTACCGTGACAACGGCGTCGGCCGAGCCCAAGCGGCCCGGACCCGGAGGGCCCCTATGCCCGCCCGCCCATGCCGCGGAAAGCGCTGTGCTGCGTCCTGCAGCTGGAGCTCCGCTCGGTGAGTGCCCGGGCCGCGCTCCCCGCCCGCCTCAGCCGGGCCGCGGCCGGCAGGAGAAGCCGCGCTTCGCTCTTCCGGCATCGCTTCCCGCCCCGCTTTCTTCGGCCGGCCGCCGCCCCGCGCTCCCGGCCCGGCCGAGCTTCTGGGGGCTGCTCCGGGCCCTGCTGCCGAGCGGGGGCCGCGCTCCGTCTGGCATTCCAGCCCCGGTGTGTGGGCATCCTCCGGCAGCAGCCGTGCCCCTCCGCAGCTCCCGTTTTCCTGTGGCAAAGTGGTGGGGGATGTTTGTCCCCGTGCCACCGCCCTTCCGCTGGTGTTAGCAGCAGCCGTGCCGGTTTAGAGTTCTCATTTTCCTGTGGAAAAGGTGTTTTTTGAAACACACTGATTCTTGGGAAGCTGTAGGGGGTAGGGAGGAAAAAAAAAAAAAAAAGCAGCCAAAACCAAAACAAGTCCCAGGAAAGAGCGGCTTGTTCATGGCAAATGCCGCCCTGTGAAGGGCAGGATGTGGCTCTGGGCAGCTCTGAATACCCGGGTGTTACATGGCGGGGAGTGAGGTCAGAAGATGTGAAAGTGGAAAGTTTTGACATTAATTATGTTAGGATTGTACTCTTTGCACTTTGCAAAGTTTTCTGCTTATATCCAAGCTGGGAACACAGCAAGGTGCTGTATCGTTCTCCTGAAAACTTTGCAGAAGTAGCTGTGTTAGGCAGTGCCCTGTTACCCTGGAGTTGGTGGCTTCATATGCCCCGGGTCCTGTAATCTAGAACAAGCACTGCCATATATAAAACAATACCTGCTGCTGAGAGGAAAACACGAGATGCCAGCCACAAAACTCAAGTGCAGATCCAGGAAGTCTCTACTGGGAAATTGCCCAGGTATTCCTGGTTGCTTAGCTACCCTTGTTCCCAAGCTTGAGTGGCTGCTCGGAGGCAGAGCTGTGGATTTCCACACTGGATGGCCAGGGTGTCACCCTGGCGGTGTTGCTGTTCTGTCTCTACAGCTGGTGTTTGTCTCCACAATGCCAAGGCCTGCTTGGTTCCTGGAGCAGAGCAATGTGCTTTCCTTTTCTGTTCCCACTGGCTGTGGGCTATTCCTGTGCCAGGAGTGAGTACAGGGAACACATTTCCCCAGGGTCAGGTTTTCAAGTGTGGGGTATTTGTTATTTACCCTCCTCTCAAGGCTACAAGTAAGAATGAAAAGAGACTGACACAAATGTCAACACTGGCTTTACATTTCAGGAATTTTTTCTTTCCTTGGCGTTTGCTCACTTGATGTGTTTTTTGGGCAGCAGTTCTTTCACTTCCCAGTTGATCTTTACCAGCTAAAGCAACGTGGTATTTTTGGTAGTATTTTGTGTTATGGACTCCCCAGCCTTCCAACCATCTTAGGGATGGGAGCTGCTCTTCCGTTTTGAATTTGCATTGGTCAGAGTCAGAATTGGACCCCACATTCTAAATGGGATCCTGCTTTTGTCTTAGGTGATGTAGGGAAAAAAAGTCTAACTTTCATCCTATGTATCTTAATATGAGACAGGGTCATTAAAAATGTTAAAAGACATGAATCCCAATATGCAGAGAGGAATGTTTTTAATGGTAAGCTCAGCTCGATACCTCCTTGTTTTTGCACATTATTGATGCTGTCCTTTGGCCAGTTCTGTACCATCTTTGATACTAACTCCTTTACTAACTATTATTACCTTTTCCATCATAAATAATAATTTCTCATTATATCCTTTATCCAGAAAATGGATTTTCAAGAAAATGTAGAATTTTGCTTGGTTGACCTATTTTTATGGAGTGTGTCCTACTGAGTTCTTTTCTAGTGATCTTTTCATCCATATCTTTATTTTTGAATATTTAAATACTTCAATCAATGGGGTTGTCAGTTTTCGGATCTCTCTTTCTGTCTCATATGGTCCTTGTGTTTGTTATTTTTGAGTAGATTCTACCTTCCCTGTTTTCATTGCATTTAATTTAAGAAGAATTACATTCTTTCACAACATGTGCTGAAGATGATTCAGCCTCCCTGTAGCTCCTTGGTCCAGGCCTAGTGCATATTGAATGAGTTTTGTTTCCATCATTTAATTCTTTGAGTTGTCTTTTTTCTCCTGTGTTAAATTTTATTAAAACCAAGGCAAAATATTCAGTTGTGTTTGGGACATAGATTTGTTAGCTTTTACATCTTGGCTGATTTATGCTATGTCCATTAATTCTTTCTTTGTCTGCTTTATTTGTGACCAAGTCTTGTCCAAATTTCTGATCTATTTTCCAGCCCTTTTTACAGTGCTCTGTATATTTCTCCACCCTCTTTGAAGTCTGTCCAGTTGTGTCAGAAGTTCTGCCCTCTGTTTTAGCTTTGCTTTAGGATACAGATGGGTTTTGCTTCCTTTGACTTAATGAAATTAAGATCTCTGATCTGAGTTCACCAGCTCTTTGGTTTGTCTTGCTGGTAGTTTCCTTCATTTCTCTTCTCAAATGGAAGGCCTTACTTAAAGATAAAGTAGTTTTTTTGTTTGGTTTATCCTGCCATGGACTGTGTGTAGTAGGTGCTCTAGAGGGTTAAGATCAGTAGGATTCTGTCCTTTTCTGTGAGCTTAATTCAGTGATTTCTTTATGGCCATCCATATGTGATGTCCCAGCAGTGGAGGGACTGGGGGCTAGTACATATTTTCCATCCTCCTGGAAACTTTCAGCAGAGATGTCCAGCATAACCCTGTCCTAGAAATTTCTCATGGTCCTTGGGGTTGCTTGTGAGGTCAGTTAATTGCAGCACTGATCTCCCTCTTCCTTAGCTGATCCATAGTTAACACTCTTACCATCTTTAAAATAATCCCTCATCCTGCTGGAGCAGTCTGCAGTCAGAGAAGAGCTTCAGTTTGTCTCCCAAGTGTTATGGAGCTCTGCATGTTACAGAGTAGGTGTCATGAACTGCAGATATGCATGTTATTCATTTTTGGAACTGCTTTAAAGTTACATGGCCACATAGATTTGGAGTTCCAGCCCAGGTAATGAATTGTGCAGTTTATCTCCAGGGTAGGAGAATCACAAGTTTCCACATGTGCTACCTTGACCCACATGCTCATTTGTAAGAATTTGTTTTCTTTTTACAGGATAACCAGAAAAAATGGCACCGGTTGTTGGCAGGTTTGCGCATTCCAGCATCTTCAGATCTCTTAATAAATAGGCAAACATTGATTCCCTTCTCTAAGGTGAAAGGCAGAAAACTCCAGCTAAAAATGGTTGTAAATTCTACAAAAATATCGAAGACAAAAGTGAGAAGTAAAGCTGATGCGACATGTAGTATGTAGTTTGGGGATCTTTCCTTGTATGAATGAAATCTGTCCCTCTCCTGTTCACACTTGCAACTGCATGAGTGTCATACAAGCTGTTTAATGCTTGACAGACTGTTTCAATTGGGTTATCCATTATTCTGGCACTTGTCTTGTAGGTTTGAAGCCTTCATTTATATGGAGAGGAAATCCTTTTTTTACCTTATGCTTTATCTGTAGTGATCTATCACACATTGTTTTCTTGTAGTTCTTCCACCTTTTTTCCTGCTCTTTATACAGTTTTCTTTTAAATCCGGTTGGGATTTCCCAAGTAAAATGTTCACTTTGGAGGAGGAGACTGTAACCAAACCACTTATTTTAATTTCCGTCACTCTCCTCGTTTGTCTTTCTACCTGGAAACTGAAAGTCTGAACACTTTCTCCAGAAACCTTATGCTGGAAGAGACAACTTCATATTTCTAATACTGACATAAAAAATGAGCATGAGACCTTAAGTGAAAGGTGTCAATTCTCTGTCAGGGAGATAAAATAAATCCACATGGCTTGGAGAAAATAGCAAATAGTTTTGGAAAGAGTTGTGTACATTCTTGCAATCAGAGCTTTAAAAACAGACTGACTTCTTAATTAAAGAATTTCAGAATTCAGAAATGTGTCTGGTAGTACTGGAACAACAGTTGCTTTTTGTCATTTATAGAAAATTTGCAAATAAACTTGCCCTTTCTGGTGGCTGGACAGAGTATGGACATCTAAGCCTGTACATTTACCGGTTTCATTCTGTAGTTAGGCTGAAGTTTGGGTGGGGTTTTGTGTTTTGGTCTCATGTAGACTTCATTCTACATGAGTCTTCATATAGGAAATGATTGTGCCTGACACAGTCAGTGCCTACCTTTGACTGTATTAACCTGGCCTTGGGTTTCAGTTTTGGTTGAAGATAATGGAGTGTGTTGACTTAAGCAAGAAGAATTTGGTCCTGATTGTTTTAAAATGGTGACTTTTTTCTCCTGACCAGTCTGTACAAATAGAATTGCTTTAGAGAATAATTTTTTTTGCTCTAGTCTGTTACATCCTGACTTTCACAAATCAACCATTTCAGTCCTGACTGTTTCATTTTTATCTTGAAAACAGACATCTAGCTAAAGTTCAGTTTGTTTAATGAGTGTGTTACTCCTGCAGATAACTTGTCCTGGAGTGCAGCTGAAAGACAAACAAGAACTTTATCTCAGTGTCTTTGTACTTGGGCAGTACCACAAAACTGAATGTGTCCCTGCAGTGTTCCCACTCATCTTTCAAGAAAAACTAGTATTTGAAAAGGTAAGATATGTCAAGGGCTGATGCAACCCAAATAAACCCCATCACAAATTCCACAAAAATTGTCTGCAAAACCCATGAGCACAAATAATCACACTGAGAACGGAGCACTATTTTATCTCCTGCTTCTCTTAAGCACAGAGGAGGGGTGTGCCTGTATTATCCACATGGGGACTCAAGAATTGTGTGTACTGATGATTCTAATGTGTGATGAGACTTTTTAGGTGTTTGTTGATTTTTTTGTGAACTGTCCTTCCTCAGTGTCTGTTTTCCTGGCTTGAAAGGGACTGAATGTTTTTGTTTTAAAAATTATGGCAAGGTGAAGAACAGAGACTGTACAATATAGGAGAGGCAACTTAATTTTGTAGAAAGATGAAATAGCAGCTCAAGCCTTTTTGGTGACATCTTACTCCCTTTGAGATACTTTTTTCATGGTTTGTCACCAGAATTCCCAGATTGGTACTCTGGCCCTGTAATTTATAGTTGTTTATCACATATTCTGAGTCCCTACTAGCTTCATTATTAGTACCACAGGGATAATGAAACACAGTATCTTACAGATATGATCTGGCTTCTTCACTGCCTATGAATAATAATACTTTGCCCTTTCTAGTTCTTTTCCTTTAAGCATTCCCCAACACTTTGAAAACCAGGCTGAGTAAACTTGTTCAGAGTGATGCTCTGGCGAAGGGGATGGGAAACAAACAGTGATAATTTCCCTACCTATGAAGAGTAAAAAAGATCATCATTCTTTAAAGGCAAACATACTTCTTAAGGGAAATGTACTGAATGCTATTTTCATTGTAATGTAGGGGACCTCCATCCAGTGCAACATCCTCCCCTATTCCTTGCTATCTATTCACACAGCATTCAGATTTTGAAAAAAACCTGAACAGGAGACTGAAAAGTCACCTCTGTGAAAATGAAGCTTAAAGCATTACTAATAAATTAGAGAACATTGACCTATCAGAATTGTAGTACATGCAGCAAATTATGTTTCTCTCTTGAAATTGGCTTAGACAGTGCTTACCTTTACATCTTCAACACTTCACAATAAATTATTTTTTGTTATTTACGTACAGAGAAGGAATTCTGTATGGATAGAAAGTATACAACAAGAACTGCTGGCTGTCAATGAATTTGATCATATTCCAAATGATAATTTTAGTATCCATTCTTTTTCCAGTGGGGATACCACTTAACAACCATCTTAACAAGGAAGAGCATTGATTTTTGGGTTTTTTTCCCTTCACTTTCCCAAGAGGGCCATCTGATTACTTTGATATTATTATTATTATTATTGTTGTTGTTGTTGTTGTTGTTGTTTCAGGAATTCACTAATATAGTTGATCCTGGAGACCTTGTGAAGTTGCTGGAGTGTAAGTTCTGGGTTTTTGTATACTGTGTTATATCCATTAATGCCATACATATATGAGCTATAAAGATGTTTTGGAGGTTTAAAGTATGTGATAGTTTTTCTATCAGGAGCCTGTTCTCTGAAAAACTAGTGGGTAACCACTATTATCTAACAAAATGCCTCTAGGAATGTATGTTACATGCTTTGGAACAGGAAAAGGGTAAAAAGTCCTAAGTGATTGAAAGTCCAGCTGGTTATCTGGTAGTGGGTTCCTTTATTTGATTAATTTTCAAATTATAGAAGGATAAACCTCCACTTTCTGTGAAGTTATTCTTTTCATTTTTAAGAAAATTATGTCTTGCTACATGTGTATAATGAATTGTGGTGAGAAAACACTGCCCTGAGCTCAAACTGCAGGAATATGCACCCTCACATGGGAGTTATCTGTAAAGAAGGCAAAGTTTGCATAATCTTCTTTAAAAGAGGAAAAACTTGGCAGCAGATAGAACTTACAAGTTCTAAGTCAGATTTAGTGTTGTCATTTGTACTCTGAAAATGCCATTGTGTTCATCTATGATATTTATGCAAGCTGTACTTAATTTTATCTTATTATTGGTGTGGTGGAAATAGTGCAGCGATGTACAGTGCTGTGAAGCTTAAATCAGTGATTCCTTTTTCTTGGGCTTTGACTGTGGGAATTTTCATTTTAGGTTTTTTTTTTAACTCATGAAAAAACTTTTTTCCCTTCTAGTTGACACAGCAGTACTTGAACTAATACAGCTCGTTCCTCCAGGTATTGTATCTGTCTTTTCATAAATTATGCAGTTTAATAGGTGAATTTCCAGGAGAACATTGCCCATTACAGCACAATCACTTTTTTCAACACACAAACAACACAGAAAGCCCTTCAACAAATAGTCCTCTGAATAGAAAATGTTAATAGATCAAGAGGATCTCATTCTTGAAAGAGAATAATAACTGAATATTTAAATGTATCATACTCAGACTTGGGAAAGTGATAATATTTTAAAAATGGAAAATAAACTGAAATCATCCAGTGCATAATTATTAACTGCATCACAATTCACTTCTAGAGAGGCTGTCTGTGAAATTTCAGAGTGCATAATCTTGTTCTCAGAGTGACACTTTTTTTCCTTCAATTTTAATGGTGACCACTGGGAAAACTCTTATCCTCACTATAAGTATTACAGGTCTCTTGGGAAGTGTGAAGATAATAAATAGCGATTTGTCATACTTCTGTTATTGGTTTGTGTGATTATAAAAATCTATTTTAATGAAATTCAAGTGTTCCCATGAATAATGTAAATCTGCATTTTATTGGAAATAAAGTCAAGTTTTAAAGAGGACTCATTTGGAAACTGTGGTATTAAAAGCACTCTCTGTCACTTGTCCTTAGTACTTTCAAGGAAACTAATGCTTCTCTCAGGTGGCTTACCAGACTGTTTACTTGACGAAATTTATTGAATGGGGATTTTTTTTGTGAGAATGTAAAGGATCTTGCGTAAGAATTTATTTTCAGGGCTCAGACATAGGTGTGATACAGCTAGCAAGATGGCTGCAATAGCGCAAGTTCCATTTCTTCACAGTATACATTCAAGGGTTTACCTCTAAAGAAAAGCTTTTTTTTTTTTAGAAGTACCAAGCCAGGGTATTGATAAAATCTTAAGTATTTTGCTGGTGCTTGTGTTTCTTTTTACTTCTACTATTACTGTTCTGTAGTATGGTATGGTAGCTTTTCATAAGCGATTGGGTGCCATTAAAAAATGCTTGTTTTTTTCTGTGGCATGGAAAGGAAGGAAGGAAGAGAAGTACTGAAAAGTTACCTGAGGAAAACCTTTCATGTGCCTGTTATAGAAGAGTTAACACAATCTTCTTTAATTTTTTTTCCAGTAACATTGAAACATAGTTTCATAGTAGATTCTGCACATTTTTGCTGCTGATTTAACTTGATGAGGTTATTTCCTGGTGCTACAGGAGTTTTAGAGCCATGCTGTTAATTTGTAAAGAGCAAAATTTATCCTGGTTTCAACATGGCTCTGTGTGTGGTGTCTGTGCTGTGTGGCTTTGTCTATTTTCCAATTAAAGTATGTATTTTCTTTTCAGTGGGAAAAGTTCTAGCTACATATGAAGAAAATACAAGAGATTTCCTGTTCCCTGACCCTAAGCTTACCCATGGGCACCGTGGTTTGCAGCGTGAGGTTTTAATGAAGAGGTCCCCGTCTTTCACAGTGAGTGAATGTCTGTGGATTGTATTTATGACACAGTCTGCTTCACTGAAGAAACCCCTTGAACTGCTTCAAATGAAAAGCGATTACTTCTGACAGATTTTGCCATTTTAAGGTGTTGAATGTACAAATCCACAGTTGAACTTCGGGGAAAGTATAATCTTTTTTCAAAATGCTTCAAGAAAATTATTTAATGTGGAAAAGTTAGTTTCCACTTGGTTTGCAGTGTGGCACCATGGCATGTCTCCATTCAGTTTAATCTGTGATGCAGCTGGTGGCTGAAGGGATGCAGGAGATGTCATATTGACTTCATGGTTCTCAACAGAAGCCATGTAACCCTCCTCCTTGGTCTGTCTCCATAGCATTTTGGAACAATAGCTAATTGGCAGAATGAGTGCAATGAATTAATGCTAATTTTCTGGAGATAAAGGCTCAAGTATATGTTAAATGAATATGAATTCATTTCACATTGCCCTTTCTTGAAGTTTGACTGTTGAATCTTAATTGTCAGCAGAATAACCCAGGAAGGCACCTTAAGGAGGATGGTGATGATGTGTTTTGAGGTTTTTGTGGAGTTTTACTGGTGGATTGGCAAGACATTTGGATAAGAACTCAATTACTCTGTCCGTTGTGGTTGGACTAAAAGCACATGGGAGGAGGGAAATGCTGATTAAAGTTCATTGTTATCTTTTAGCTGGTGTAGTCTTTCCCTGGAAAGGGCAACCTGGAAACTGCCCAGACACTTGCAATTAGAAGTGCTAATTTGGTGTCTAATGCTGTGTTGCATTTGAATGAATTAAGGTTGTGATTTTTGTGCTACAAAATGTCTGATTCTGCAGTAGCTTAAACTGTGACTGCAAAAACAACCATTTTTTTTTTGGCTATAGTATCTCTTTGATGTGGCCCGTCCCGTGCGTGGTGCTGTGGCTCAAGAGATGGGGTGGGACTGTTTTACTTTCATGCTGCTCATAGAATAGGTGCTTTCCTGGTGTTGAGAAAGAATAGGGAGGTAGGAACTAATGAATTGGTATTAGCTAAATGTCTTTATATTTTTTTGTTAACAGAATATAGGGAGTCTTCATAGAAGCAGAGCTGCTAGATGAGTTTGATGGGTTTTGTCAAACTGAGTTATTTGAAACAAAAATTGTGTATTTTCTAATAAAGAGAAGGTGCCATAATTTGTGAGCTGTGAGAAGATGTGGTCAGAGTAATTTGGATGTGTAGGTGAAGAATGATGACACTGTAGGAGCTTTAAAAGGTTGACTGCTATAAGACACAGGCATACTTCATGTCCTTGGGAGCAGAGTAACAAAATCCATCTCTGCCCTGGAACAGGGACTGCAGAAGCCTTATTGCTCCATTCCATCTCCATAACTTGAAAGTACAGTTTAAGAGAGGATTTTGGCATAGTGACCCCCTTTTCAGGAATAATGCAGAATCTGGGTTTGATGGCATTGGAGGGAGGCTCCCAAAAGGAACTTCTTGTTCCGCTCCTCGCTTGCCAAATGGAATAACTATGAAAGGATTTTTACCTCCAGTAGAAATGCAGTCTCAAGTGCCTCCCCTCTCCCAGTGTTCCCTGAGCTTTACTGGCAAGTGTCTCTTGCTAAGTCTGTCAGCACGAAGTGCTGGATGTGAATGCTAAGCAAAAGGAAGTGTTAAACAAGGTCATGAGAGCCGTCACATTATTCCTATGCTACTGAAGCCATGTTCTTCCCACATGAAAAGTTATTTATAGCCAGCTGAGATGTTGAATATTTTTGAAAGACAGCTGTGCTTCAGTGACACTTTGGTTCCCAATAAATTTGTCTTTTATTAAGAAAAATAAAGGTAACAACAGTAGGGTTATGGTTGTGGAGTTCAGATAGGCAGTGACAAGCAGTGTCTGATTAACACTGCTAATCTGCCAGTTGGAAGGAATCCCAAGTTGAGAAGATCAAAACTCCTCCAGAAATCTGGCACTTGGCTGATAATGTCCCTGGCTAAATGTCTTATGAGGTTTACAAACTCAGTGTGCATACAAGACAGGCCTCGAGTTATCTCTCTGCTCCAGTGTTGCCCAGCTGAGGCTCTTGCTGGCTCTTCTGTATTTCTCTGCAACCTTTACCTTTCAGAATGTGTTTATGCCTGGACTGTGTTAGTGATTTCTTACAGACGTTCTTATCTCCATTCCCCACCTTCATGTAGTATTTGCCACATTACTTAAGACAGTTTCTTTTTAGCTATGCTATCTTCCATTAACAGGCCAGTGTAAGACCTTCTGTTATATTCCTATATACTTTTTTAAGCTAGAGTTGTACTTGTGTTCCTTACAGTCAAAAGCACATATTAGACTTGTATTCTTCTAAATGTGAACCACCTTTGTACTTTTTCTGTGATCAAATTGGTATTATGTTCCTTTTGTATAATGATTGGTGCAGAAATGCTCAGGGCTGCAGACACCAATAAGCCAGAAGCAGAAGAAGACATCCCAAAAACTTTCCAGCTGGATTTTCATTTACAGATGTGTTTGGGGCTATATGATGGTCTTTACATAATTCTGTGTTGAATATCCTACAGAAATCCCTGATTTGTGAACTGAAGAAAATAGAGCAGATCCTCTAATGACTTTGGCATGTGAGTTGCTTTTGACATATCCATGCCTGTGCATTCAAATGCCCTCCCATATTCCCTCTCCACAGACTATTTCTCTGAAGAAACCATAGTTTGTGTCATTTTTTAGGGATGAACACTTAACAATTTTGTAATCATTTCCAGTCTTTGTAAGAGCAGTAGGTGCTCTGTTGTTGCATTTTGTAGTAGACTTACTAATTCTGATGTGTCCTTTTTTAAATTGTTGATAGCACTTGACAATTCATTAGTAATAAAAAAGAGTTGATTAAAGATGATCAGGCTTAAAACCTCTTTTATGTGCCATAACTTGACTTGATTGAATCCTGGACTCAGTTAATTGCTGCAACTGAGCTTTCTTGGCATTTTTGTCATTTGATTTCCATAATCTATCCTGGGGCCAGATCATGTTCCCTAATGGGAAATCAGTGTTTAGGCAGGTGGTAGAGAATAGTTTGGTTAATCAATAGACTTCACTCATGAAGTTCCTGCTAATTCTTATGCGTGTGGGACAGAGTCACAAACAGACCCAGCTCCTTTTCATGTCTCAGTGATTTTGTGTGTTCATGTGCACAAATGCCTGTGCACTGAGATGCCTCAGGCAGCAAATTCTGTCCATGTTGAAAGAAGAGGGGGTAGAAATTTCTGGGGGCACTTGATTCTCTCTTGGATTCTGCAGAGCTGTATAGGATACACATAGATGATTGCCACTTGTTTATAGCATATGTGGCATTTAGTTCTTTTATGCCTTTTTTAATGCTGCTGTTTGGGAAATAATGCTTGTGTGTTGTAATCCCTGTCCTTTACACCCAGTAAATTCTGAATGCATTGGCCGATGCTCAGTGAATAGAAGGGCAATAGTTTTCTGAAGTGTTGTGTTCCTAGCCATGGCTGCAGTAAAAGGTGAGTGGAACAGAAGCTGCTAATCATGTAAAAATGGAGGGACCTGCTGGCCATTACTGTGTGTGCTGGGCTTTACCAGGAGGCCCAGTGGGACCCCACTGATTCCAAGTGGGACAAACTAGGGCTGCCCCATGGGCAGGAGAGGATTGTGAGGGGGTGGAACATGGTTATGGAACAAGGGAGGGATCCACAGAAATCAGACTACTCCAAAGATTACAGAATGAAGGGTATTCTTAGTCATACTGTTAAAAAGGAATAGTTACTTGCAGTGTGATTGACTGATTAAACAAAATGTTTTTACAAATGAGATGGCACAACTGAGACTGTTCTCAAACAAGTTTACAAAGTTAGTATTAATGAAACTTCTAGAGCATGACAGAAATTTTTATTGATGCCATATAGCATGGCATGAAAAATCTTTAAAAGTGCTTTTGACAAAAAAATGTATTAAAATAAAAGTCAGACCTTAATTGTTGTACAAAAGCAGTGTAATCATCTGTAATTGAATTGTCAGAAATGCAAATGTTAGCATCTTGACATTTACCATTGCTGTTCTGTCTTTTCTAATTATCTTTATTAAAGGCTGAAATTAACAAAGGAAATGGCTGAAAATTAGGAATGGTTTGTTACATTAGGTGACATTTACCTCTTTGATACCCTTTATCTTGAGTTGAAGCTTGATGTGCAATTATTGTCTCTCTTCTAGGGAATTGCACCAAAATTGAGATTTTCTACAACCTGCCTTATTTCAGACAGTCTGTTAGTCTTAGGAAGGAGTCACATACAGGTTAGCACAATTTAATTGTTTGCAATTTCTAGATTTAATATTGATAGCATTGCTTCCAATTTTTGCATGTGCTGCTCACTTCAAACTTTCCTCATTCTTCTGTTGTGGTTAAAGCAGGTATCATGGGCGCTTGACAACTTGATTAAATTTTTAATCAGGAATGAATAAAGAGTGGGTTTGGTGCATGACAGTAGATGCTGAGAGTTCCTTGAATCTGAAACAATTATCAGCTGCTGTGTTCTGTGATCAGCTGAAGTGTCAGTCCCTGGTGCATTTGTACTTGGGAAGATGCCTTCTCACCATTTGTTACTGACACTTAAAATTAAGGACAGTAAAAACTAGGTGAAGTTAGAGAAGGTGCATTATTAAACCAAACCAATTAATTTCATTGTTTTCCATAACTGTATCATTGACAGTAATGGAAATGCAGATTTTTGTTGAAAAGGCTATCACCTATATTAATCTGGAAGTGCTGCTTTTGCAGCAAGTATAGTTAAAGGTGAAGTAGCACTCTTCTCTGGTCTCACAGATTGGAATTTTGGTTTGGATTTCTGGCACAAGCTGTCATGTAAAGTTACTCTTACATGCTCCTTTTTTTGCTGTAATATTGAAAGATGGTGCAGCATCATTGAAAGGGAATGGTTGTCAGGAAGGCTTGTGTTCAAAGACACTTAGGTGACTTTGACCCATTGGTGACATTGCTAATGACTTCAATGAGAAGTTTCTTCCAAATTTAGCAAATGAAATTTATCGAGACAGAAAAAGAATTAAAAATCAGTGAAAATTGTCATTGTCAGAAAAGTGGCTTCAGTGAAGGTGACTTGAATAAGGGCAATTTGATTTAAAATTTAAACTGTTCCTAAAAGTATCTATGAATGGCAGCTCAGATTTGTTTGTGTTGCAGTGAAGGTCCAGTTTCACAACTAGTGTAAGCCAGGAGCAGCCCCACCTGCTTCTGGTGAAGCTGAGATTAGTCTTAGAGAATTAGGTCTGGCTTTGTGTGGCCAGGTCTGTGCTGTGTCTCACTATCAGCTGCACCAGTGGGTTCAGATTCTGTCAATACACAACAAACACACAGCCTCAGCCTCACTGGCTGGCTGTAGAGGGAAGGGCTTGAAGGCAAGCTGGACATTTTATTTCTGGGTTTCTCTGAACCAAAGCAGTCCATGTAACATTCAGATTTAGGTCTAATGTCAGCTAGCTCCAGCTTGAAAAAGAATTTCAAACAGAAAGAGTATTATTTTTCTCCTTTTATTATTATATTTTTTTCTTCTTTTACTAGTTCTTTACACTTAAGGAAACTAATAAATTCACCATAATCCAAGAAAATACAAATTTTAGAGAATGTAGTTGTACTTCTTCTGGAGCTTTAGGCAACTCTAAATGCATATAATTTAAACTATTAAAAAGGCTTCTCTTTTAATTTATGTCTTGTACTTTAAAGGGTAAGAATTTTAAAATAAAAGCTTAAATAGATGAAAACATGCTTCAATTCTGTGTATGGCTAATTCAGGTAAATTTTGTATTAAAGGAGCTTGTGACAAAATTCAATTTAAGTTTTAGAATCTCCACTAACTCTGTGAGAAAACTAACTGAGTATCAGACACTTAACATCTAACATGCAGTAGCAGGTGTTTAACCTTCTTTTTGGTTTCAGAGAAAATGGTAAGCACATTGTTTTTTAAATTGCTGTTTGATTATAGTTTTGTGAGGGGAACTTCAGCTGCCATGTCATCTTTTTCTAGTAAAATTACTCATTCCTTTTTTGCGTTATGTTCAGCGATCTTTATCCTACACGCTGTCAAATCAGATCATTTCTCTTCTTCACTTCAGACTGATAGGAACTGGGTGTGTCATTCAACTTTAAATGGAAAAATGCCCTCAAAGGTAGCAAAGAAAAGCCCTCCTTCAGCTGAGAAGAGCAGGCAGAGCTCGGTGGTGAGGAGCTACGAGCGGCCCACCATCGCCTCCAAGTCGCGCTCGCCGTCCCCGTACACCAAGCGCCGCATGTGCGAGCTCTCGGAGGAGGCCAGGCAGAGACTGGCCCACCTGAACCTGGGCCCTCACGAGTTCAGGAGAGACACTGACAAACCTCCCTTTGTCATCAGACGGGTTTGTATTCCCTTCCAGGTGCTTCCAGTTTAAGCTCAGTTCAAATGTTGTTCTTTCACTAAATAGTGCTCCAAAAATTCATTCAGCTCTTAGTTTAGATGAATACTTTTTTTCTCTTCTTAACAGTCTGTCACAGAATGATTTAAATGTAAAATTAACTAAAATAAAATTTCTTTTATCCGCTTTAGTAACAGACAAAGATCAAATTCTTTCATGAATATCTTGGTTAAATTCTCTGAGGCCCCGTTTCTTTTCTTCCAGCACACTAGACAGGATAATAGGTGTATAAATTCATCTTGGAGGTAATTGATATTAGTATTAAAAATTCCTGAATAAGACTTTAAAGAAAGAGTGTCTAGTCACATTATGAACACTTAAACTTCCTCTCTTTCAACTTTTGTTTATGTTGGCATCCTGTGATCTTTGGAACACTTCCTTTGCTCAGTGCTGCATCTCAAACACTTTGACTTAGAGTTCATAACATAAGGACATTTTGCCATACATGAAAAATTGTCCTGAAATTAGGTACTTACTTAAAGAAATTGTGTGTAGCTCTTTTAAAATGAAGGGGCTACATTTCCCAGCCACCTGGAGGATCATATACTCATTTTTTCCCCCCTCTTAATTGTTCTTCTTATTGCAACAATTCTCTGTTTTTAGAAAGTCACTTTGAATTTGTAGAGGCAGAAATGGGATTGTTATATTCTGTGCTGTGGCATTATGATTTCTCTACAGTTCTGGGCACTTACCACAACTAGTTAGATAATCAAGTGGTTAAATAGTTTGCTTCTACCTTACCTTTTTACCTAGTATCAGTACTAATTAATTAATTATATATTGTCAAAGTTTAGAATTCTTTCTCAAGTTTATTTTACATATAGCTAGCTACCTTTTAGATATTCAGAATGGCCTGAATAAATCATTAATCATTCCTCAATCTGCTGTTTCTCTCAAACATTTTTCTTTTAATTCATTTTATTTAATTCTCCTGGTTTTGGATCTATAGGTGAAGTTCACAGTTTAATTATAGTGTCATTAACACTGATTATTGATTTTCAATGCTTGGTTATGTTTGTACAAAAAAAGGAGAAAGTTTGTCTCTTAATTCAGCATGTCCTCACTGTCATGGCCTTTCTAGATTGAGAATTCTCCTTTTAGGGCATCTTTACTGCTGAGAAGTCTTTTGGCTGGAGATTTGTGTTATGAAGATCAAAATTGGGTTATATTAAATGTAACTTTTTAATTAGGAAGAGATTCAGATCTCTCTTGGTGAGATCTGAGCTGTTTAGAATAAATATGAGAGACAAGGAATTGTTTAAAAAGACTGCAGACATTACAGATGAAGGAGAAACTATCTGTATTTTCCTTTTCTTTGAATAATAGGGTATTCAGAGTTTTCTAGACCTTTCTAACACTGTTTCTGTTTATGCACAGTAATGCTAATAATGCACATGAGCCAAGTGCTATGAAAATAGTCTATAATAGTATTTAAATAAAGTAAAATATTGCAGAAAATACCAGTTGTGGTGTTACTAACAAAACCAGAAAAAACAGGAATTGATGCATCTGATACTGAATATTTTAACTGTATTTTTGCTTCAGGTTGGACAATCAAGTGCTGGTGCTAAACTTCATTCCTGGTATTCCCTGAGAGAAAGCACAGCAGAAGCCTGGCCCAAGACACCCCATGGTCAGTATTTTCTGCTATATATCTCATAGCTGCTTTTGATTTCTGCAGGAAGCAGTTTTATTTGGGGCTTTTTATTTTTATTTTGAGGTTTTTCTATTTATTATGAAAATGTCAGTCTGTAATGAAGAAAAAACTGTTAGTTCTTCCTAGGAAAAGGAAGAATGCTGAATAAATTACTGCTTCAAAGTGTGCCCTTGAATAGTTCTTTACCTCATGAAGCTTGGAAAATAGTTCTACATGATATGAAAATAGGAGAGAATTCCAAAGCTCAGAGGAGTGCTCTGTTTCACTCCCTTTTTTGTTGAGTTGGATGGTGGAGAAAATCTGCACCATGGTTTGTGGGTGTGTTGATCAGGCTTGGGGTATTGATTATTTTGAAGTTCAGGGGCTCTGTTGCTTCAAAAATGAGTAATGTTTATTTCAGCAGTATTTGTGAGTAGTGGATCAGTGACTTACCATTATTAATGAGCATCCAGGATGTGCTCCAATATCTGCTTCAGCATCCTTTGGTATCAGTAAGTGAGAGTTTAATAAAAAGTGTGGGACCAGAAATTTAAGAAAGCGCCCTAAAACTTGATTTTATTGCACATGTCTTACAATATGAGGATTTTAATGAGTCTCATCAGTATTTGTTTATGTGTGCTCTGCCTCATTTTTATTTCATTTCCTCACTAATTATAATTTGTTATACAGCAAATCATTATGAACGAGTTATTTTACATTTGTTCTTTGTCATTGCACTGGGTGCTGGATTTTAAAGGTTTTACATCCCCTTTGGGAACAGATTTGCCAGACTGTGATGGCTGGGTAATGGAACAGACCAGATCATCTGATACCATTGCACACTTACAAAATGAGCTGGTGGTTTCTGGCCAGTATTTAGGAGACCAAAATCTACCTCACTATTAATATTCAGAGGATTCTTTGGTCACCTGTCTGTGTCTTCAGGCTTAACTGTAACTTCTGAAAAGAACAGATCCTTAGGATTAGAAATCTTAATGCAGACAGTACAGTTTAGTCCCTTTTTGCTTTTCCTGGGTCACAGTGTGAGGGTTGTTCAGTACAAACTGGTAGAACAGATCAGGAAAGTAGATTTAATGTCAGTCTCTCAGGGATGAGGTGCATATTGACACAGGTGAAAAATCCTGATCCAGGATGGGCCTGGGAGTTTCTCCATATGTTTCTCTGGGCTTTGTAATAATGTCTGTGAGTCAGTAGTGAAGGAAGGAATGCAGAGGTGATAGGAGAAGGGAGAGATGCTAACAGGGAAACTTGTTCAGAGATGGTTAGTAAGGCAGAGCAATGTTCATGGGAATTTTGGGGAATGGTAGAGCTTGTCTTGATACTGATTTAAGCAACAAGTACTGAAACAAAATGTGCCACTTCTGTGTGTGCAGAAGATGGTGCCTACACTGATTCATTACTTCAAACATTGTATTCCATTTAATGGGAAGTCATGGTTTTCAGCTAAAGAAGGTGATTTCCTGAAATACATTGAGGAGACAAAAAAAATTGCTTTAGTTTCGTTTGTGAGGACAGATAGGATGCTTTGTAAAAGATTTCATAGAATTTAGGAAATGCAAATGTACTTTTGATTTCTTCTGTCATGGACCTTTTTTCCTTCTCCAGATCCTTCTCCTCGCAACAGCTACAGACCCAAGAAAACTGGAGTGAGTACTTGCAAGTGGTTTTGCTTATACACTGGTTTTTGGGAAGCTCTGAGTTTCCCAATCATTCTTGGGTTGTCTTGCATAGGTATTTTTGAAACTTTATCTACTGTAAAATCAGAAGCAAGAAAAAGGACATTTTAAATCTGATTTAGCCTAATTAAGGCCAGCTGACAGATTATTTACAAATATTAGAAGGAAACTTACCGCTCTTTAAAGATAAAGATGCCTGCACATACAGAATTTGCTTTTCCTTGGCATTAAGGCTTGCAGCAAGTCCATAGAGGAGCCTTTAAAGGCCTTTTGCATTTTCCTTACCAGTTATCCTGAGAGCATTGTTCCTTCTGGAAATGTGTGTGAAGATGGCACTGGTACAACTGGGAAGCCACTGTTGTGTTATTTCACATTTTTTATTTTTCAGATTTTGGCTTCTTTCTGTATTAAAAAAATCTAAAAATTAATATTTTGGGTTTGGGAATTTTTATTCTTTACATCTTCATTTAGTTGTTTTTTGCCTGTGTTCCTGAAGTACTGTAAAAATTGTGGGTTTAGGCATTTATGTGTGCCCTTCTAGATTTCCTAATGGCTGGGAAAACTGATGATAATAGGGAGGAGGAAAGAAAGGTAATTATGAGGGCAAACCTTGATATATATGTTAAGCACAATTTTGTCAGACTCTAAACTTTTATTACCAAGGGCTGTAGTTCTGTGTGTCATGTGAATCGAATGTATTGTGCTGCCTCTGAATTCTTCCATGGGTTGTTTAGACTCTCAGGCATTATTCTGAATCTGTGAGATTCCTGGGAAGCCTTCAAATTGTGCACTCAGAAAAGTTGATAAAAGGGCTGTTGCAGTAGAGTTTCACATAAGATGGTGTGTTAGTTACTTGTTGATTTACTTCAGACCATGGATTTTTGTATGAAATGAGTGTCCTTGTTCTTTCCCCAGCAGACAGATACTCCTGAATGAATATACAATCTTTAACCTTTCGGGTTGAGAAATAAAAACATGAAAATTGTACATCTTGATATTTGTAATAAATTTTAGTTTGGTGGGGTATTTTTTCAGGCAAAATCTACCAGTGGAAAAGGCTTGGACAGTTCTGCTGTTTGCAAGGAGGATGTGAGCCCAGATCCACCCAACAGAGAGTCCCATTCTGCTGCTTCTTTGGAGCATTCAGCAGTTCCAACACTTCAGGAGTCTCCGAGTTCTGTGCTGAGTCGATCTTCTCTGAGGGAAAGGTAATGCCCTGGTTTTGTTCATGACATTCTGGAATTAGGAACATGAACTGATGATAGCAGTGCCTGCATGACTGTGGTTTGCATGTTTGAAGGTGTGAGGGCTGAAGAGACTGAAAAATCTTCCTGCAACAGCTGTGTTGTTGTTTGACTTTTCCTTTTGCTGTGTTTGCCATCACCTCTACTTGATGATTACAATCCTAGTAACATGGCAGTGAAAATCTCTGAAACAGTGACACTCCAGATTTTAGGCTGCCAATGTCCATCTGGAACAGAGAATGAATAAATCATCACTTAAATGAGTCATCACTGTTACAGAGATGATTGGAATCTCAGGAATGTAAATACAGATATGTAAAAATGGCAAGTAAACTTTACAGTAGGTACTTGGAAACCTTTTTTCCATCTTACTTTTCACAGGGGTTTTGAGCATGTACTTGTGGCTGTGCTGTACTCAGATATGTGACTGGTGTGCATAACATGCTTGGGCAAGCTTTAATCTACTTAGTGTGTTATTTTCCAATCTTTTCACTTCGTTGACATCCTAAGATTTGGTTTTGGTTTTTTGAGTGGAAGTGTGGACCTCTGCAGCTATTATTGTGTGTATATTAATTGTTATATTTCCATTATTTTTCTTAGCTATCTCCACTGACCCCAGTGGGACTGGGTTGGGGACAGTTTCAAATACCCTTTAATTTAGTGGATCTCAGTCCCTGGGTTAGTATTTTGGGCCAGCTTCCCAGCTTCAGTGTCTTATGAGGGTGGGATGGAAGAAATGTCAAAATGCAACAGATGGTTTCATGCTTAAGCCCTCCAATCCTTCAAGGACAGTATTCCCTGCTTCCTGCTGAGTAGAATGTGTCCTTGATGCTTCTCTTGTACATTCAAGTAGCAAGCTATTGGTTGGCTTTCTGGGAACAGAAAAACTGTATGCAAAGCTAGACCTGAGTAAGCAAATAGATAAAACAGTTGAGAGAAACTAAGGATTAAACTGATAACCCATCCTAAATGCTGAAGATGTGCTTTGGGGGCCAGTTCACACCATGTTACTGTTGGTACTAAGTTAGTCAATGCTTGCAGGTTGCATTTTACAGCCTACACACAGCCTAATGCTTGTTTCCAAAATAGAAAAACTGTCTCAGTTTTTTCTTTAAAAAGAAAAATGACAGATGGCAGGTGGGGACTGAATTTTTAATACTCACAAAGATCAAGTTGGTGTTTTAACATCTTCCTCTGCTTGAAAACTTGTTGGTTAGTTGTTCTGTGTAATAGTGCATCTTGGAAAGTGTTATGCAGAGATTAGGATGTATCTGGGGTTTGAAGGAGGCTTCTTTGTCATCTTGTCTGCCTCCCCACTCTTCTCTGACAATGTTTGTGCATTAGTTACCCATATCTGGGAAGAGATATTGTCATGGTAACTTTTTTATCCTTTCTTCAGCTGGACTCTCTTTGGGGGGTTGGAGCTAAATTATATACACATTTTATTTAGAGCTGATGGGGTGTCTTCTATTGATAGCAGGAAAGTCTTGTATGTTGTGAGCTGCTGTTACATGCATAGTAATTTAGTCGTCTGCCAGTTAATCTTGAACTTGTCTGAATGTTCTTGCTTTTTCTCTTTATGAGCCTCTCTTCAGAAGAGATTTCTGATCTTGTAAAATTATGTTTTTTCTTCTTATTAAAGCAAATGTTCTCAGCTCTTCAGAGCTGTAACATCTCTTTATGTAAAATATGTAACCATTTACTTCTGTCATCAGAAAAAAAAATCAAAATGAGAAATAAAGGGCATAGTCTAAAAAAAATTGATCTCTGTTTCATGCTTCTGAGATAACAATGGTTTTAGCTGATTGTGTACTGAGAGTTATACTTGGAATGACAAACATGGTTTAGAGGGCAATGTTTGGAAATGCATGCAAACGCTGCTGTTCAGATCATAGAAATACAGAGGAAATCAGTGCACTGAAAGTAAAGCAGTGTTAGTGTAATTGCAAGAATATGGAGTCTTATCTCACAGTATTTGGTGTTTATTTCCTCAATTTTATTTTGAATTACAAAGACAAATTGCTTAGCATATCCAGGCTACTGTTTTTAATGCTAGTCAACCCACAGTCAATATGAAACTTGACTCCTCACCTCGACCTTTAGTTCCCTCTTTTCCCTTTCTTTTTAAAAAGTAGTGTGAAGTGACTGGCTGCCTTCTTGGGAGTATGTCCCAGAGCCCTGCTGTGTGGTTGTTAAACCACTGCAATACTTTTTAGTGAGACAGAAATTGGGGTCTTGTGCAAGGTCCTCTGAGCCCTTTTGTATCCTCCCTGGCAGTTTCCAGTCCTTTTCTTTGAGCCTGCTAGAGACACCACAAATCAATCCTCTTCCCCTTTCCTCTGAGATTTCAGTCAGAAGCAGAACTGTAAATAGATTTACTATTGAACAAGACAGCCAAGTTTTGAATATTGATTTTTCATACTTTCTTTTTACATTTTTCATTATGCACATCATCTAAGGAAAGCATTTGCTGATGTTGGAAGCTGACACTCGGCAGTTATGTGGCCATACAACCCTCCAGAGGTCCCTTATAGCCCTCACTATTCTCTGATTCTGTGAGGTTTGACTGCAGCTCCTGTGCAGACCAGGGGCACTCACAGACCCTCGAGTTCCTGCCCATAGTGTGTGCCCCACAGTGTGCCAAGACAGTTGTTTGGTTGGTTGTGCAGAGAGGAGCATCCTGGGCATCCTGGGTGATTTGGGAAAGAGCATTCACACTCTGTCCTTTCAGTGCTGCTTCAGGAAAGCAAAACTGGAATCCAGTCCTTGCTTTCATGGTGCACAGACATTCTCACATATTCCTGGAAGACAGGGTATTTCTTGGGGACTTACAAGCTAAGCCTTCCTTGCAGCACTGAAACCTGCAGCAAAGTACCTGTCAGAAAGAAAAGGAGAAATAGTGAGATGGATTCCATAAGGTCAAAAAGTCCTTTGAACAGAGCTGTGTGCTGGCACGAGAAAAATCCTTTCCTCAAGAGACTACAACAATCATGGGAGTATTAGACTATTTCTGTTATGTGAGAGGCAAAGCTACTTCTCGTGCATTTGGGATCAAAGGAGTCTTTTTCCTGCTCTGGAAATAGCATGCTTCTACTTTTGTTTCCAGATTGAAGTGCAGTTCGATATCTTTTTTCATGTTCTCGTGGTTATGCTGCTGAAATGTGATCTTACCTGCTATAAAATTTAACAAAAACCTAAGTTCTCTTTGAAGTGAGACAGAGGTTAAGTGTCTGGATCAGATGCCCTTCTGTAATATTCCTGTATTGTTTTACTACCATCTTTTTATATTCTCATTTTCCTAGTACTAGGGAAATAACAGCATGAGGTTAGATACTGGTAATGATAGATATAATGACAGATACTAATATATATTAATGAAATACTAGATCCTATGTGAAGTCCTTGAAAACACCAGTTACCAGAATTTTTGGCTTCAGTGATCTTGAAAACGATCGTCCCAGGATCTTGGGGGTTATTTTTATTACACAGCAAAAACCAGAAACAGGTGGTTCACCTGATATTTTAGAGACTGGCATGCATCCTGAGACAGGGTTTGCTTCTGTGAAAGGGTATGTTTTAAATTTTGAGAATTCCTGCTAAAAAGTAGAACACTGAAAAATATTGCAGACTTCTTAGGAAAAAGCTTGCTCTCAGGAGAGGCTGCACCTTGGTTTCCTGTCTGTTTCTAGTATTTAAAAGTCATTATTTCTGATTTTTTTGGATTTTCTTTGGCAGGAAGGTTTTGGGTTTACCAGTCTCACCTCTTGCAAAAGTTTACCTCTTTTGCATCCTTTAAATATTAACTTCTGGAATCAGCACTTGAAAATCAGTTATTTCGTACTATATTCTATGAAAGTGAGCAATACCTAAGCCTTGTTTCGTATTTTTGATCAACATCTGTACTATTTGTCATATTCATTGGTTGATTTTGCTGCAGCAGTAAGTAAATCTGAAATTGATTGCTGTCAGAGCCATTTTGTGTATAAATTAATAAATCCAGAGAAGATAGAAGGTAATGGAAAATCTTGCAAAGAGCATAAGGAGGTGCAGCCAATTTGTGACAAACTAATGATTTAGTACCACAATGACTTCAACCTTTTGGGAGCAACTGCTCAGCTGGAGTATTGACTTTCATAGAAATTTCGGAAGCTGTCTGCCATTAAGTTTCACTTTTTACATGATGTATATTGCTACAGTTTTAAGAGCTGGATATGAAAAGGAGGGGGGAAAAAAGCATTTACTAATTTAAGAACTCCACACTAACATATCTCAAGTGCTTCAAGGCCCATCTATAAACAGGGCTTTTGGAAGTGAGAGAAGCTGCATAGAAAGCATGAGAAATTTTACCTATTTTTTCCATGTCCTTCTGAAGAGGGAGAGCAAATTGGTGCATAGCTAAGCTGTCAGCTTCTGTTTCCAAATATTTAGGCATCTGTGCTCTTGATTTAAGGCCCTGTGTGTGTGTGGTTGTTCTTGCTTTGTAGTAATATCCTGCCACTGTGAAAGCAGCCACCCTCCTCCACTTCCAGCATTGTGAGAATGGAGGGGGTTTGTGTTGGTGTAACTTCATTACAATTCAGGCTTCTATGTACAAACAAAGCCTCTGAAACACTTCAGAGCTGCATCATAGCCATCGTTCACTTTAAGAAAAAGCAAACCAAAATTGTGTCCTTGACTGAATAGACCAGGAAAACCCTGAAGTGTAGCCCAGCTTTTCTATTGTGCCTCCTTACAAAGCAGTATGCACTGCAAACCGGGTCCATCCTGCTGAATTGCCACCTCATGTCTCTAAAATGAGAGTAAAGCAATGTCCTTCCCTCCTATGAATGCTGAATAAATACCTGCATAGATATAAAATACGTGAGGTGGGTTTTTTATTTCAGAGTTAAATATTTTTAGTTTTGTTGAGGCTTTCTTCTGTTCTATGTGTAAATTCTTGCAGGTTGTGGTTTTTTCAGATTATACTCAGCTTTAAGTGTTCTTACTCCCTCTTCCCCCCAATTGCAGTAGCATTCTCTGCAGTTGGGAGTCTGGTACTACAGGACTTCATTGATTTCTGTCCTGTGATGGTTTGTCCTTGTATGTGGCTTTGCTCAGTGTGAGGACTGTGTCTTTGAAGCTGATGAATTCTCGTGGAGGCCACATGCACAGAATTATTCCCAAGGCAGAAGAGTGCTGTGGTGGGGGAAGGGGTCACGAGAGCCACTGCAAATACTCTGCACAAGGTTCTGGCATTAATTCTGCTGATGTGAAATGTATTAATATCTCCTGCTGAAATGTGATATTAATGTTTTTGCTGTGTGCAAGTGGATGATTGGATTGTCTGACATTTAAAAATTCCTATTTATTACAGCTCTCAAGTTTGCAAGCTGCTGTTTGAGTAGAGTACATGGGTGGATGTATCCTGTTTGCATTTCTAATGGAGCATTTCATCCTAACGGATAAAATTATACATGAAAATAATCTTTAGCACAAAATCTACACTGTCTGTTTGGCGTCTTCTTTTTTTTTTTTCATCAAGGTAGATGTTGTCTGTATGACCTTAAAAAAATCCTTATCTCATAAAAGAAAATAAATGCCTTTTAGTCACATTACAAGGGAAAATGGTTCTGTTTCCTTGATCAGACTCAACACAACATCTTTGAAATTAATCTTGAAAAGTTCTCTGATTGATCTGGCTTTTTCTAGGTCACTGAGCTATATTTCCAAAGTGTTTATACAATCTATTGGAATCAATAAACAATTTAAACTGATGTAACTGCAGAATGTTTGCAAGTCCCAGGGAAAATTGAAAGTATGACAAAGAATACAACTGTAGGAGTTTATTTCGTTTATCTGGACAAACAGTCATTGAAATGAAATTACTTTCCTTTGAACACTGCAATATGATAGTGACACCTTAATCACATAAATAAGTAGCTGGTCATTTTAAAGAGTTGTTATTGGTGATTTTGGGCAAATGGAATCCCTTTATTTATACTCCAAGAAGCTGTGCAATAAAGCCTGTTTTACAAAGTATTTCCAATAGGAAAGTTAGAATATCATAAAAAGGTTTCACTTCAGATTATAGTTGTTGTGTTTCAGGCATGGTTTTATTTTAGTTTGCATTTCAGGCATGATTTTATTTTAGTTGCATTTCAGTTGGCAAATATTAACATTATTCTTTAAACATGGATTAGACCCGATAGTTGTTGCTAAAATTAGACAATAAAAATACTAGAAAAGCTAATTAAAAAGAATCTGATACCATTTTTAATCACACTTAAGGTTTTGATTTTTTCTTTTTGTTTTTTTTGGTACATGAAGCTTGGGGGTCTGTGTGAGGGACCAACATTTGTTATACCACAGCGCACACTAGTGGATTGATTCATAAAATCACCTGGAGAAGGAATTTAATAGTTCTTGAATTAAGTACTTAAATCTTCTTGCAGACATAGCCATGTATTTTCTAACTGAATACCATAGCAAGCTGGGTTTTCTTTTTTTTTTTTCCCCAAACCTAAATACATTTATCTCCAAGGATATTTGTAAATTTACGATTAATAACAATGACCTGAAATCTTACATACGAATTTCATAAAATTTATTTCCCAAAGGCAATCTATTCCAGCTTCCCAGAGCAAGCAACCTGAGTGTTGGAAGAACAGCAGCTGCTGTATAAATAAGGGAAAATGCCATGACTTCATGGCTCTATCTTTTATTTGTCAAGTGGGAAATGACTCACTCTTACTGCATCTAGGATGCAGATTTTTAAACGTGCATTTCAGAGGTCCTTTAATATCAGTAAATGTTGTAAATTCTAATGGGAAGCCATAAGATGATAGTATCACTGCAGACTCTTTCCCTTACCTCTCTTCTTTTAAAAAAAGAAAGTGTTTTTTTTCAAAACACAGGTGGTAGAGCACATGCATTGTAATGCAGTACATCATATGGGATTTGACTGCATTAGGGAAATGAACTTTCTGCTTAAGGGACTCACACTTCTGTTTCTTTAAAGGCAATGCTTTTCTCCCCTAACAAAATTCTCAAACCATTTTACTTCCTTTTAGAAGAAGTTATGTGAAATATTTTAGTGCAACAGATTGGTGGATTCTAGTATGCAAAATTCTACTGTGCACAGTATGTCATACATGCTCTTGGATTTGGAATTAATTGTAAAATTCTCTGGATAGTAATATGAATTCTGTAGTCAGCTTGGTGAATATTGCTGCTTGCAGTGATGCAAGGGTAAACAACAATAAAATCATTAGAAACGTGGAAATATATCTCCATATAGATTATATGTTATATACTTCCAATATTGTGTCATTTCTTGGCACCCTTTCCTGAAGAAAAATAGAAGCATTTTCAAGTAGATGAATTGATTTAAAGAAACTCATAAATAAGCTGAAAATACTGTTTCTGTTTAGGACCAAGAGAGAGATATTTTGTACATACAAACAACAATAAGTGAATCCAAGTCAGTTGCTTATATAAAAGAAAATAGAAGAAGATTACTCAAAAGCAGAAAACTGGTCACTTTCTGGTTATATTTCAGTCTCTGTCTCTGGTAATAAAAGGAATCATCCAAAAGATTGCAAAGAATTCCATGCCCTGCCTGCAACCTTCAAGATAATCTGGCACTTCCCACTTTTGGGATACTGCTTCCATTAATTTTTACATTGCCAGGCTGCTTGTTTTGCACTGAAGCTTTCTCTGTGCACTTGGTTTGTTCTTTTTGAAAGGAGCTGGGCAGTTCTTTAGCAGTATTGAAATTTCTGGAGGTTTGGTGAAGGTGAACTGAGCCAGGCACGATCCGACTGGGGATTTGAGAGTGATAGACTGGATAATGCAGGGAATGTGATAACTTGGAGAGAGGAGGGCAGAAGAGCTGGCACTGCCAGTCCCTGTACAGAGCAAACTGTGGAATCTCAGGGTTCAGAGTCATGCTGTTTCTCCACTGCATCAAATTTGGGAAGCCACCAAAGCATGTCAGTGTTCCTGGTGCTCCTGATGCAGGCAGGGAATGGCAGCTCCATGCTGCTGCTGGCTGCTGCTCAGCAGCTCAGATTGCAGTGCCTGCTCTGCCAGCTCACAGCTCACCCAGTGACCCGTGCTCACACTAGCACGATACCACATCAGGAGCTGGGATTTTCTGAGTGCCAAGTCAAGCTCTCAGAGCTTAGGCAACACTGAAATGAAGATGCACAATCTTCATTTGGTGCTCTGTTTCTTTCCAGTGTGATGAGCTTGTGTAAGTAAGCATTTCATAGCTTCCCTCCAATTATTCTTTCCTTCTGTTGATGTCTCTTTTTTTGAAAAAATACATTTTTTATGTAATAACATGGTTGGCATGTAAACTATCATATTTTTAAAATCTTTGTTGCCTCCCTTAAGAGACTGAAAATGATTATTGATATGAAATTTCTCTCAGCTTCTGAACTTTCTCAGAAGGATGAGCTTCTGAGAAGGATGAGAAGGGCTTTTTTTAGTAAAGTGAAAAAAAATAATCCAAAACATAACAAGGTAAAATCCAAAAGTAGCTGTTTGCTTTAAATTACTCATACCAAGCAAGCTACCTAATTTTTAGTAAAAAAACCCTCAAACTTAAAATGCAGTTCCTCTTGCGAAATAAAGGCTGCAATTGCAAGTTTTTGACTCCATGTGTTTTCCAATTTACATGCATTGGGGTTACCTTCCTTTTGATTTATTCCAGTGAAAAGAACTTTATGTGTGCAATATTTCCTTTAAAGAGAGGCAAATGAAACCTGATCACTGGGAATACTGTAGCTTTTTTATTCTGTAGGGACCACACGAACATTACAGAAATACTACTCAAGTTACAAAATCATCAACATTTTCTATGTTTTTCATCTTCTGTTGCTGTTGTGGCTGCATACTGTTTATGCACTGCTTTGAAATGTTTCTTTACTTGTACCCCAGAGGAGAAAAAAAATCAAATCGAGACATTGTGTGTGTTCCAAGTAGAAGGAGGTAATGCATGCTTCATAATTAAAAGGGAAAAGAAATCTGAATCATAGAGTTTTTCAACAAGAAAATATTTCTTCACTTTGTTTTTCTTCTTCCTCTTGCAGATTTAGCACTGGTTGGCCTTCACCAGCAAATGGAGATGAGATCCATAAAAGAGTGAAAAATATTTTAAGGACACACAGTGCTAGACAGCGCCTCGTATTTGTAAGTTTGACTGCAAACTCAATCCTTTCTCTTCTCCAAAATGGCTGAAAAAGAGAACTGTGCCTACAGTCTTGGATTTATTATAATGTTGTCCTTTGGGACAGCCTTGATTGTAGAAATATGGATTTGTTGTGTGAGCTCAACTGTTTCACACTGATTTCAGAAGCCTCCTTGTTTTTCGCCTTTATGAAGTAGTACAGGCAACCCTCTCATGGCTTTCTGAGAACAATTATATTGGAGTGTGGGGTTTTTTATATTCTGATTCTCCACTCCCAATTTAAGCAAAAAATGTTACAGATGTGTAGAACATCAAGGCTTAACATGTTGTGCAGCTGCACATCAGCAGCTGCATGTATCCAGCTGTTTCTAGAGCTAATATTATTCTTCAGATGTGTGATTTTTTTTTCCCTTAATTACCTGGCTTTCAATGAACTGAGCTCTTTGTCTAATGAGATTACACCCGGGAACAGAATATTTTACCTTTGATGAAATTTTGAGGTGTGGTTTTAGACAGACAAATTTTTTCCTATTGTGATTTTGAGAAACACAGTTTCTCAAAAAATGTTGGAGCATTGTAGCAGCTGAGTAAGAAGATTGTTCATCTGCAGAGAATTTAGAATCTTGAGTGTGAGGTGAGGCCAAAGAAAGGTAGGATAAAAAGGTTGTAAGGATGAGAGATGATTATGATACAATGATCATAATGATGATTATGATATAAGATGATGAGGAGCTCTGGCAATCTAACTCAGAAATGTTATTGATGGGGTAGAAGAGACATAAGTCTCCCAAAGTAGAGAAAGGCATCTTTTTTTGCTTCAGTTTGTCTCTTAGAAAATAGAATGTTGACAGAAATCTGCTTTTGAATGTTGGTGCAATTTTAAGTTGCTCCTGTCCCCAGCTGTCCACCTTTCCCCTCGGCTGCAGTTCCCTGTATCAGTGGGAAGTGGGATAAAAAATGTGGGAGCCCTGATGTCCTCCTCTCACATTCCCCACAGCAAGGGCAGGTGCAGCTGGCTGGGATGGGGGGACACCACTGGCTACAGGAAACCCATGACAGAAGTGATCCTTGTCTTGATCCAGTCCTGCAAGATGGATTGAAGAACATCTGTCTTCACTCTGAAGTCCTTATTTATTTAATTGTTTACTTGTTTGTTTATTCATGTCCCCAGATTTAGCCATGTTGGGCAGCTCATTGTTTCACCTCATTCTCACTTAATCTGATTATTCTAATTTCTGTTCAATGTTCATTTTTAGCATAGTTTTTGTGGGTTTTGTTTTTAACTCAGAAAAACCTTGTCTCAACCATACTAAGACTGGTCTGGTTCATGCTGTACCTCCCTGAGTTCCTATAAGAATGTTATGATTTTGTGAGCTGCTGCCTCTCAAATAGAAGATTCCCATGGCTTTTTTCTGTTTCAGCCACTCAGAATAGGTACAAATCATGTCAAATGCTCCCCTGATGTTTCAATGAACTTGAGATAACAAACTGGATTTCCTGATAGTCCAACACCTACACATCATGAACATTTGCACAGCCTGAACTATCTCCAGTGGTTCTTGACTGCTTTCCTCCAACAGTAGACCTTGACTTTATGATAAGGAGAGTTGGATGATTGGTTACATGGTCTCTCCATACAGTCAAAAAGACTCTGCAAACATCGTGGTGGAATTCTTGAATTGTGATATTTTCTGTTGGTTTTCTCTTGGTTCACCTTATCACTTCTAGAATCAAACACTTGCTGAATCTTCACAGGGATTAATAAGTAGAGATGATACTGTCTCCTCTTCTGTTGCAAAACCTTGTGATTCTGCCCTAAAAAATCCAGCTATTAGGGTATTGGGTCTTTAATTACCAACCTGATCAAACCAGTGCTGGCAAAGGACCATTTTTCTCACTGTTTTCTTCCACTGAGCAAAAGGAAGGGAAGGATGCTACAGAGAAGTCTTGTGGTGTCAGATAGTTGTGTAGAGCTGGCTCATGAAAGCTGTGCTAACAGCAACTGACCTAATAAAAAAAGAAAAAAAAATATATCCTTGCAGTGAGTGCTTTAAAATACACCAGGATAGGTTGTGCTTCCCCACATGGCCCAAAATCAAGGCTGTGGTGTTGCTCAGCAGATGGCTGAGGTAAATTAGTCGTCTTGAAAGTGAGGGAGCAGTAAAGCAAGTGTATTGGCAATGTGGTGGGCAGATTCTGGCTCCAGTCTAGATCCTCTTCAAACTTTGAAAGGTTAAGAAGTACCTCTTATTCTGTTTCGCTCCAAAGAGCCTAATACTAAATAACCATTCCCAGAAGCATACAGCTGTGTCTTCCAAAATTTCTTTTTCATAGTGCTCTGCAAAATAGTGTGACTGGAGCTCTGCTGCAGATTCCTTGGGGTGTCCACTGTACCCTTCTGCTGTGACATTGTGACAGCATCGTGATGTTTCCATCTTCTTTTGCTTTCCAGAACATAATTTGCCTCTGGCAAATGCTGCAGAATTTTATTTACCACTGTACCCCATTTCCTCTTCAGTGCTTTGTAGTCTGTGACTGCTGAAGGAAGAGAGCTCTCCTGTTTACAAACACACTTATTACCTTGTATTTCACCACAATAAATTCTCTCAGGTTTTTCCTCATCCATATGCTGCTGTTCAGCTTGCTCTGCATCTTATTGCCATCTACCACTATATTTATTGTCTTTTCTCCCAGTTCTGTGTTGCCAGCAAGTGTGATTATTTTTACTGCAGTCTTTTTTCCAATTATTTCTCCTATAGCATGAAAGATGACTTTGTTTAGTAATCCTTACAGCAATTGACTTGTGCTGAAAGCATCACTTAATATCACCCCTTAAGTAGGGTCTTTGCTCTTCAGAGTAGAGTGAGCATGATTGTGTGTGCTGGAATTTCTACCATCCCATCTCAGGTGAGCATCTGGCTCCCTCCACATGGGTGTTTTGTTTCTTTCTTACTTAAGAGGGCAAATTTGGGTTAATTAATGTCTAGATAGCATTTGGAAGGTAAAACTGCATTCTAGCAACTGAGAATACCTGACTGAAGGGTCATTAAGTGTATCAGATTTTTTTTAAAGTTCAGTAAGCATGTACTCAACCTTGGATATGAAATTCAAGAATTGAGATGTGTGCAATGCTTCTGCATTGTAAAACACATGAAATGGATAACATGGTAAGTTTTAGGTGTTTTTTCCCTTTCCTGCAAGGAGCACAAAAGCAGTAAGTAGTAGATTTCATAGCATTTTGCCAATGTGTTTATTGGGGTTTATTGAAGCTTCTGCTGTCTGCATAGTTCCCTAGATCTACATGGTCTAGAAATTCTTTCCAGTTTATTACCTGAAAATTATTAGCTGAATTGTACTGAACTTAATTAAAAGTGTTCATAAATGGCATTTGGCTCATTACACTTTGTCCCTTTCTCCCCCAAGAAATGTAAGCACTTTAATAGTCCTCTAAATGGAAAGAAAGTATTTTTGAAATGAGATCATTGTAATCAGAAACCAAGGTAATGAGAATTTGATTTCTGGGTTTTTTAGGATGATTTGCCTCAGACAAGAGAACCTTCAGATAATATGCCCTTAACTGTGAATGAGCTGCGGAGCAGGTATGGAGTTTTTCTCTGACCAAGACAAAACAGTCATACTCAATATTGCCCTTTACATTTAGCTACAAATTTCTCTTCCCATTTTGAGCTTTCTCCTATATTGCACAGGGAAAGGATTTCAGGAGGCGTTACTCATACTAAGCTTTCTCACCTAAAAGCAAAATACAGTTAAATATAATTGTGCCTTTGATGTTGTTTGGCACTGTGTCAGTATAGTCTTCATAAAACACTGGGTTTGGAACTGGACTCGGCTATAGAAATGATTCTCAGGCAGATGTTTTTGGAATTTGTCAACCATAGGGCAAATGTCACTTCTAAAATAATCACTTGGGTTTTTGTTTCCTTAAAACTATGGGAGTGCAAAAATAAATTTAAGTTTATTTAGTAATATTGTTTGAGGCTGAGTTTTTGGATTGCCCTTTCTTTGGGTTTTTTTGGGGTTGTTTGGGGGTCTTTTTTGGGTTTTTTTTTTCTTTTTTTTCTTGGTTTTTTTTTGTTTTGTTTTTTTGCAAAACAGATATTTGGAAAAGAAAAGCGTTTTCCAAAAAAATACAGCAAATTTATATGGTATAGTTTAGTAGTTCAGCATGCTGTATTTCAGAAGCTTTCTTGGAAACCTGAGATCTTAAAAACCTGGTTTATGTACATTATTTACTCTGTATACTCCTCACATACTTGACCAGGGTTTAATTTGATAATTTGCTTATAAGATACCAATTAAATTGATTTTGATTACTTCTGTAGTAGAAGTTACCAATACTGATGTTCTGCATGTATGTACACAGTATTTTGTACAATGTTTTGGGTACCTATTCAAGGAAAGATACTAAGTATTGGAAGTCTTTCTTGGGCTGCTATGGCTTTTCTGGTTTTCTTTATATTAAGAGAGAAGTCCTAGAACTGTGGTGCTATATTTGAGGGATGTTGCCATTAGAAAAGGCTTTATTTTGACAGTTAAATATCACACACTGTTTTCTAAAAATGGCACCCCAAATCATCACTGTATACACCTGAAAGGAGGGTATTTCAATGTGGGTACCATAACAAACTTCTACTTGAAATTTATAAGCTCCAAAAAGTTCATTTATGATTTGCTGGCTTCTTTAAAAATCCCTGTGATTTGTAATCCTCTCTGTGTAAGGGATTACTTCAACTTCCGTATGGTTGTGAAGTCACTGCTGCACTTGTGTCTCCTGTACCTGTGCTCACTTTTCTATTCTGTTCTGCTCCCTTATCCTTTGTCCTGACAGCTGGGGCAATTAAATTGTTTAGGATGTGTTTGTGAGAGAGAAAGTGCAAGTTTTTGTTTTGAGGCAGCTTTGGGACTTGGAGATTTATGCTGAAAGTGCAGACCATGAAAAAAAAGGAAAATAAACGTTAATACTCCGGAATCCTGAAGTGATGGGACATGAAGTGTGGCACTTGGGTTGGGAAAGGACTGCTCCTTGGGTTTAGAGGCCAGCAGCACTGGGGGTGAGACATAAAGGCCTCGAGGAGAGTCAGATTGCTGAGTGTTTGCCACAGTGCTCATAAACAGGATACAAGGACAGAGACAGAGTTCATGGGAGGACAGGGTACTGTCGACCAAATGCTGGCAGTAAAGTAGATGGATGATTGAAAACCACTGGGAGTAAGGAAAAGGTCTGTGTTTTGTGAAATATTTAGTATATGATTCACTCAGAAAAGAACTTCTGGGACTCTTAAAGGAGATGTATGAGGGAACAAAAGCATATGACAGGTATTTCAGAGCAGGGGCTTGCGTGCAGAAATCCTGCTGTTAATATGATTTGTGAGTGTAATTCCCAGATTGCTTAGCTTAGGTTGTCAGCTGGTTTCCAGTTGAGACAGGAGAGGGAATCTTCCCTACCTTGGCTGTAGCTTTGTCCAGGTATCTCATGCACAAGGGGCTGGCAAATGAAAATGCATGAAAACACACACACCCCTCTAAAAAGAGAGAAGGGAAAATTAAGCCTTTTTACAAGTCTTTTTCAGTACCAGAATAAGGAAATTGTAGAAGCTAACTGTTAGTTTTTGAGTCTTTGCTGCAATTAAAGTGTTGGGTTTTGAGTGTCTCTAGGTAAATTCAGCTTTTAGGAGAAGAAAAGGCAAGCACAAAGCTGCTGCTGGAGATGGATTCCAAGGAAAAGAGTGTCAGAACTATTTGTTGTATAGTTAGAAGTGGTGTGCCTGCTTGTTGGCCTGAGAATTCTCCGTCAGAATTGAGGTACCACAAACTGCAGGAAGGAGGAGGTGAAACTGCAGTTGTTGATGAGTCCCCAGGGTATTGACTTGTCTGCATTTGACACAGCCTGTGTAACTGCTCTATTGATTTTGGTTGGTAGGTTGGTTTCTTTGTGTCCAAAGCGTGAGGCACAGTTAACTTGGGATGATAAACAGATTTAAATTTGCTCCGTGCCATTGACTGACTTTAAATGATGGAGCCTTTTTGAATAAGTGCGAATGTGGCCTTCCTCTCCTTTTAATGTTGGAGCCACACAAGAGGTCTTGTTTTATTTGGTGTAGGTTGGCATCACCCTAATATTTCAATGTAAGAAGTTTAAAAGCAAAAGCTGTTCCTTCCTTTTTTTTTTTCCCATGGGGCACTAGAAGCTTAGAGATGTGAATTTACAAAATTGATCCTACATCTTCCTCTTCTTCCCCTTTTCTGTTCTTCAGATGAAAACCTTGTGTTTTGATGCAGCTGAATGCATGTATTCATGGATATGGCCTAAGGTTTCTTTCAATTTTGTCATATGTTGGCAGATAGAAACTTGAGGATGAAGTTTTAAGTGCTGGTTTGATTGCAGAAGACACTATCATTAATAAATGGCATGTATATAGGAAGCTGTAAAGGTTCCCTGTGAAATGTAATCCATTTCCTAAGTGAAGATGGTCACTTTAAACTTCACATTTCCAGTTTCATTTCCCAGAGAACATTTGCAAAAGCTGAAGATAACTCAGTCCTAATTTTTAAGTGTCTTAAGTGCCTAAATCTCTGAGCAGATGGGAAAAATGTCATCTCAGTTGTAATTTTTTTTCTGATGATTTTTGAGCTTCTTGTTTCATGCTTTATTACAGGGAAATTGCTCATTTAATTATATGACACAAACCTTTGTTTTGAAAGTATCAAGAGGAAGCAGATAGTCATGATGTTGAGATATAAACTGTTCAGACTTGTCAGTGTTTTGTAATGATTTGCAGAGTATAAATTTCACTTCATAGATCTCAGGAATAATTTCTCAAAGCAACTGAAAGATGAGCCTGTATCTGTGTTACTATTAAAACAGTGACACAGAAGATGGGGTGGGGAAGGAACCCTGGATTGCCATTATATCAAAATGTAGTTGATAGAAAACTTAATCCATGATGCTTCCAATAGAGCACTTTACAGCTGCAACCACAGTAATTTAATATCCCCCTGATAGTTTGTCTTCATATTGAAATAGCTGCTTGTGGTTACAATTTCACCTTCAAAGGACACAAAAATCCTACTGTGTTACTCTTGCCTAGTCACACTGCCTGCAAAAATACAGCAAAATTACTGCAGGTTCTCTGAAAACTAATTCTATTTGGGGGCATTACAAAGTGTACTCAGATAAGTGGGGGAGGATTTGTGTGAATGAATAACATGGGAGGGGGTGGTTCCCATTTCTTAAAAGTAGCTGCAGTGCAGTTTTTACTTTGGTTTGTGGAAGGGAATCCGTGCTAAGCAGCTCTACATTGGTATATCTGCTGATTTTGTGCCTCTGGTTCCTCCTCCATATTTTGATTTGATCATTGTTTCTTATCTTCTTTCCTCTGACAGTTCTCCAGTGCAGCAGAACACTCCTGTTCACTTGGATATTGGTGAACATTGGCCTGGTCCTGCAGCTGTGTACAAAGAGAAGCCTCACAGAGCAATCTTGGAGGAGAGTCTTGCAAAAATATATAGAGAGATGTATGAAAAAGCTGCTGGTGCTGTTTCAGACCACAAAACACATTCCTGAAAGCAACTCACCTGAAAATGCACAGTATACAGTATTTGCAACTAAAGCTATTTTTATACAACAATATTTGTACTCTATTTTTTAAGGTGTCTTTTGGTTAGGCAGGGTTTTGGAGAAATGGGGATTTGGCCTGGGCTGAAAAAAGGAAATAATTAAAATTTCACCCCCAAAAAAAAATAATAATCCCTAACAAAAAATCCCCTCCACAATTAAGCAAGATGGTGTTGCTTCTTTGAGACTCTGAACATAGAGTCATTTGAAGACTGATAGGTCTGCTGGACATTCCTGTGTGACCTCAACTCAGGTTTCAGCTGCAGCTAGTTCTTATTAAATATCTAAATCTATTTAGCAACTTTAACAGAATAGGTTGAAGAAGCAGTATGTCCTGGTGGGCAGAGAGGGGATCCAAAGTGGGAGGTGAATGTGAGTGCTGGTTTAAAAGTGACTCACCTAGGACAAAGAGAATTGTTTTCTAGACAATTGCCTTTGAATTGTTTATTTTGGAGAATGGCACAAACTTTGGTACTGTAGGACCCATAGGCATGTATTTGAAGTGGTTTTGAGCACCTTTAGTCACAGGTGTTCTAATACTGTGAGATTTTAAAAGAAAACCACCCAGCCCAGCAGCCTTTGTGTGAGATGAAAGGTCATCTTCACACAGCCTTTGCATTTGAAAGCTTCCATGTTCTCCTAAATGCAGCCATGACATTTGCCAATACACTTGTCATTTTAAAAATATGAATAAGAAAGGACGGTGCAGGGGGAAAGACCAGAGCTAGTCAGCAAGCTCCTTGTGTTCTGTACAGGCCTTCTGAAATTCCTGCATCACAATCCCACCTAATTTGGAGCCTGTCCTTCCCGGTCTGCTGGGATCCTGTTGGCAGCAATCACTTCGTTTTTGCTAAAGGCCACCAAATGTTCATCAGCAGTTCGATGCTTTCCCCAGGGATGGAACCTTTTCAGCCTTGCACTGAGCAGATCCCACATTAGCAGACCAGGGCAAATTGCCCATCCATTGAAAAGCTGAATGTTTTAAAAGGGCAAGAGTGTCCATCTCCTGCTTCCCCCCAGAATGTGGAAAAAACAAATGCCTGTTCTGGCTGCCTCCGTCTCTGAGCAAACAGAGGCAGCTCCACCGATGCCATTTTACCTGTTGTGATTAGATAGAGGATAAAGCTAGCAGTACAGATGGCACAACATATGACTGGAACCTGCCAGCATGCCTACATAAACAAAAAGTCAGTCTATTCTGCCTTCCCTCCTTTAATGCTGAGACAACATAATTGATTTGAGAAAGCAGTTGGTGAGCAATTCCACTGGTGGGAGAGCACGTGGAGGGGCTGTGTGCTGTTGTTTCAGGCAAGGGCACTCTCAGAGGAAGTGTCTCACATACAGACATTTCTATTTCTTGTAACTGTTGGACAAGTTGAAGTGGATTAACACTGATAGCTTCCTGTCCCTGCTGCCATTTAGCACATTAGTGCTTTCAGAGGGCATTAGTGGCACCCTCTCATGCTATGGAGAAGTGCTGAGTCGCTCTGTGAGGTAGCAGGACACTTTTTATTGCAGAAGGGAAAAGAAGAACTTGCCCAAGCTGTGTCCCTGAAGGCATGGAGGCCATGGAGGGCTGTGCTACCAGGACCTGGTGTTCACTGCCCTCTCCAGTTAGTCCACAAAGGAAAAGTTTTCTTCCTGCTCAGAGGAGTAGCTCTATTGAAGTAGATCCTAAGTAGGCAGGGCAGATTCTGAGAAATACTTTCCAAGCTTTTGGTGTAAAATTAATCTGTTGAAACCTGAAGGTTTTTGCAGGTTTTCTATATGTGTTTGAGCCATAATATTCAGTGTTCTCCTGGTATCCTGCACTTTTCATTCAATATTCTCTGTGCATTCCCTCCCCAGTGTCACAGCTGAGTAAAAGTTAGTCTTCTGAAGATTGGCTGCTCCCCTTTGGCTTGATCTGGCTCCGTGACATAGAAAACCTCTTTGATTTTACCCTCCCTAGCAATCCAGCAGATTTCAGTCCCTGTTTGTGCAGTGTGTGAGAAGGCCTGAATGCTGAAGGATTGTTGTTGGGTTTTTCTGTGTGTTTGATGAAGGACACAAGTTGCCATGAACTGAATACACAAGGGGATGAGAAAGGTTGGGGGCCACTATAAAAAGGCAAGGTGGTGCTTTCAAAGGGTCCAAGGAATGGCTGGAGGATATCTGTTTGATTCCCCAAGCTAAAAATAGAAGCATATGGTAATATGGCAACCTTCAGTTCTCATCAAAGATTAAAAATTTTTCAGCAAAGGTGAAAACTGAATGGAAGAAAAAAATGTCATTATTGAATTTTGGCCAGTCATTTTTGAATATTCTCAGTGTAGCCTTCTTCTGCAACATAACATCAAATGGAGCAGACAGACCCTGAGTATCTTTGGCCCTGCTCCAGCTGGGAGGGAGATGTGTGTTCAGTGTCTCTCTGAATCGGCTGCTGCAGGAGATGCTCCTCTCCTGGGTCAGAGTCATTCCACAGCTCACGCCATGAGACAGCAGAATGCTCTCTGCCAAGCACTGTGCTGGAAATCCAGTTTGGAAAATGGAAAACTTTCCTCTGGAATGTGACTTCAGACCCAAATTGCTCTGATCTGTCCCTAAAATCGTCAAGGCACTTTGTTTTCAGAAGCATTTTCCTTTTCCCTGTTTGCTCAGGTGGCCCTGGCAGCACACACAGCTCTGAGCACGGCTGCTGCTCTGTCCCTGCAGCCTGGGAGAAGTGGGGGTTCAGGCACTGAACCAACACAGCAATAAACTCTAATTGTTTAGTGCACCTTGCCTTCTAATACAATTTAAATCCCTTCTCTCAAATGCAAATTTCTAGGTTCCTGAGTGGAGCTTTAAATAGCATTTTCTGTGCTCATTCCTTATCTTTTGCCATCCACAAAGTTCCAGTGGCAGTGGGATGGCATAATTCCACCCCTGTCGTTTTAGCTCCTAAAGGAGAGCTGCCTACTCAAATCTGGCAATAATGGGCCAGATGAGGAGTGAATTGTTGCTTTTCTTTGGAGTCTGTGTCTCTCTTGCCCTCCTCAAGTTATTATAACCCACGAGTGTTCTCACCAAAAGCTGTTCAGCATCCAGTGATGCTTGCAGGATGCAATCAGTGCAATATTTTAATCACTTTCATTTTAGTGAGTCAGACTCTGCTTCCTACTTGCTCCCTTCCATCTCTCCTATGAATAACTTGGTACAGTTTAGGATCTTGGGCTGGCTGTAGACAAACTGCCTGCCTGTGTTCAGAAGAAATGCAAATCCTTGGCTGACAGTAGCTGCTTTGGAAATCACTAAGTCATTGACCTGATGTGAATTAAAGGCAAAAATGTCAAAGTCTTTAATGATTTGCCTTATCTAAGTTTTTGACTTAGAGGAAGAGAAGCTTAAATTGCTCCACTGAGGATAAGAAGCATAGGGATGGCTGGAGTAATGGGAACAGGTAGGAGCAGCTTTGTAAGATAGATGTGGAACAGTGTTTATGCTCCAAAGCTGAGCAGCTTGGGAAGTGATGAGGGCTGTTCTTTAGATTGTGCATCACATGTTTAAATTTTACTATTACTTCACAGGCTGCCAAAATTATCAGGGGAGAAAAAATCTACCTGGAGATGTTCAGAATCTATTTTTGGGGTAAAATAACAGAACATTTAGCTCAGCTCAGTATTAAATAGTCTTTTCCAAAGTCCTTCTCATTGTTACCTCAGCTGTAAAATGGGGAGTTTGTGCTCTGTTGAAGCTTAATTAAATGACTGTGAAGTGCTTTGGGATCCTGAGGTGAATGTTAAAGAAATTATTTTATGGAAGCCTGGCTGAAAAGTCCCATCTCATCTCCAGGTTACTAAAAAGGCTTTATTTTAATTTTCTCAGGTTTATTATGTTTTAATCAGACAATTATTAAACAAATCTTAATCAGATTTAATAGATTTCTATCTTGATCAGAGAGGGCTAGAAAAGATAATGAGCTGCTTTACTACATGTGCTCTTAGGAGCTAATCTTTGCAGTTGGTATCTTGCTCAGCTTCTGTCTCCTGTGTGATCCAGGTTCATATCCTCACACTGATTGCTCTTATGATACCTTTTTTATCTTTTTTTAAAATACAAATTATTTTTTTCATCCCGATGCCTTTAGTGCTGTTTGCTCTGTGTACTAACCAGCACTGTTAACATCTCTCACATCATTTATCCTCATCCTCTCCCCAGGAACAAAGGGTGCAATGTGACAGTGGAAAATTTTGTGTGGTGTGCCATGTGTTTGTCAGAGAAAGCTGGAAGGAATCTCTGCCTTCCCACTCCACGTATGAGGAATAATTTGGTACATAGTTCTGCTCTTCCCAATTTTTAAGCTTGAAATGTTTTCTGAAACACTGAACTATGCAACAAAATTCTCAGCCTTTTAGCAGTGGTGTCTTGCTGTATAAATCTGGTAAAGTGGAATCTCTGGGTCATAGGAAAGGCTATGGTGTTAATTACTTCAGTGGTCATGGAGTGACCATTATCAGGATGCTGAGAATTTCTCAGGAGATTTGTTTGGTAATCAAGGAACTTGAGGAAACTCAAATCAATGAAATTGAGCCTCTTGGTTCCAGTGAGAACACTTGAAGCTGAGAGAGGACAGCACTTGTAGGGCCCATCTTGATGAGCTGCCTCCCTGACAGAAGGGGTGTCTGCCTTAGGTGATGTCTCTGGGAGCAGCAGAGAATTGGTCTTTGCCCAGTTCCTTTCAGTTCCAACAATTTCAGCAGCCTTGGGGGAAATTATGGAAGCCCTCACTATTCCTGTTTCCATTGCACAGGAACTGTTAAGCACAAGCCCCCTTGATTACTGTTGGCTTCTGCTGCTTTCCCCATGGAATTCAAAACATCATCAACCAAAGCCCTTCAAAGATGTGGCCACAGCTCCTTTTATCAGTGTTGGCTTGCCAAAGGCATGGGGTTTGTTCCCATTTTATCTTTGTGAGAAATTCTCTGAAGTGTGGTGATAATTTGTCTGGATGGCAGCATAAAGGAACTGTAATCTTTCTCTTTGCTTGATCTATGTGGAGATTGTGCTTTTTCTTGGTGTGCATTTCCCTTCAATTCTGGGTGATTTCCTCTGGCCCAGCAGAGAACTCCTGCAGCCTAAGCAGTGGGATCTGAGCCACCTTCTCACCTCCTCAGGGAAAGGAGTTTGATGCTGCAAAACAACATCCCTCCTGGTTCATGAGGATTTACTGATCCTGAGGAGACAGCACAAAAATTCTGTTCTGTGGCCAGGCCTTTGCATACCTCTGTGGTGCTGATGGCATGGAATGAAGAGAGCTTCACACAGAGCAGGGTGGGAGCCTGGGAGCAGAGCAGACAAGGAGAGTTCGATGCCTGGCATGCCATGAATTATGCACTTCTACACCATGAGTTATCAGTGTAGGAAATAGCCTGGACAGCTCCTGAGTAACAGAAGCACCATTTACATCACTGAGTGGTGGTGAATTCTAATGCTTGTGTTTGTATTGTTACCCTGACTGTAGCTGTAGGAACTGTTTCATTCAGGATTCCAGTAGTAAACACTTGCTAAGAGGTTGCTTTCCCTGCCTGCCTTGTTTTCACCACAGTCATCTAGTGTTTACATACATTTTAGCCTCTGTGCCATTTTTGAAGGCTTTATTTGTCTCATTTATGTTTCTGGTTTGGATAATACTTAAATACGAAATCCATCTGGGAAACATATTGTATATTCACGTCGAGGGGTAAAACCAGTTTTTAATTAAAATTTTATACAGCACTTGTATTTCACTTTGTCCTGTTTTATTATGAAACACTTCAATCTTCTTCCTAAAACACATATGTCTTGTGCGTTTCAAGATGTTCCTTGTTGCTCATGCAGAACCAGTTTGGGAGCTCTGTCAGCACAGTGCCATATGTTCTGGGCTTCATTTAGCTTCTCTGCCGTTTGTGGAGGCAGCAGATTGGATGGAATGCAGCTCAGCTCAGCTCCATTCTTCTCTTTGTAAACTTGTCAAGAGATAAAAAAAGCAGGGAGAAGGAAAACACTGAATAATACTCGAGTGAGTTGAATTATCAAGAAGTTATGGGAGTATGGCCAATCAAAATTGAGGTTTCTCATGTATTTGAGGATTTTCCTTAATTGCGGCTTTTGCAGAGCCTATAAATTGATGCATCCCTTGATGCTATCCAGTCTTACACCCAAAACCAGCACTGAAGATTGAGATATAACCTGAGTCATTTGGAAATGACAAGCATGAAGTGCTTGATTTTTGCATTGATCCACTGGTTTAAATTTAAAAAAAAAAAAAAAAAGAAAAAAAAAAGTGAGTAGATTTCACAGAATATTCTGAGGTGGAAGGGACCCACAAGAGCCATTGAGGCCAGCTCTGAAGTGTGTAGTTCATACAAGGATCAAAGCCTGCCCCCGGTGTTGTTTGCACCAAATTCTGACCCCTGGAGCAGGAGCAGGAGCAGGTGGAGGGATCCTGCTCCTCTTTGTGCCTTCTGGCTCTGTGAGGGTCACACTTCACTTTTTAAGTGCCTGGTACTGAAAAGAGGAAGCTCAAGAGTGATGGTGCCCTCCTGCTAAAACAAACACACACAAACCCAAAAGAAGGTCATTTTTCTTACCAATCCATTCCTGTTTCTTCCCTGCACCCCCATCATCTTGACCAGGAACCAGTGGGGCCATCAGCCTTTGATCCAAGGCTGGTGTGTAGGCACAGCCCAGCTGGTCGCTGGTGGTATCCAGGGATTCCAGGCACTGCTCTGCTCTGCCCAGAGACTTCAGGACCACCACAGTGGCTTTGACAGAGGACCAGAGTATTTCTGTGATTCTGTAACTACAGCTTAAAAACAAAACCAAACCCAAAAGAATAAGAAACTGGCAAAAAAGGAATCTGTATTTCTCTGCCTCCCCTTTGCCGAGGTGTGAGGCCGGAGGGGAAGGGCACGAGCAGCTGCTTGATGTGGCTGTGGAGGAGTGGGGAGGGAAACTTCTGCAGTCCTGACCTGAGGTCAGTCAGAAATCACCAGCTGGAGTGACATGAGTGTGAACCTGGTTGAAGTGACAGGCAGCTCAGCCCCTGGGACTCTATTTACATATGTTTAAAACAAACAAAAGAAAGCTGCCTTTGTTCCCCAGGAAAATCTATTTACTTGGCATTCAACTCGTGTATAAGCTGGAACTTCTTACACAGAAGTAGAAACAAAGCGACTGACATTTCTGCTTTGATGTGAGGCTGCTGCTAAGATTTGATTTTGAAATATGAGAGTAAACTGAAACTACCTCCAATTTAAAGGTGGATTTTTAATGACCTTAAAAGTTTTGAGAAGTTTTTTTTCTCCTCTTCCCTTAGGGACCAGAAAAAAATTATAACAGTAATCTTACTCATAGCTGTAAGTCTACAGAGACAGTGGCTGTAGGTTAATGAAAAATTGACACTGCTACTTGCTGTGCTTCCAGCAGAATTTTTTTTTACTTCAAACTGAAGTGAACTATTGCACTGTGTGAGCTGGTTATGAGTCTCACATATTAAACTGGATGCTACTTTTGTGGAAGCCACAGGAGCAAGTCACAGAACAGCATTTCTGGTTGGAACACATGCTGCAGTAATTATCGGGTTCTTAAAATGGTTGCCTTGGTCCTTCCTACAGAAATAAAGAATTAAAGAATTAAAGAAATGAAGAATTAAGGTTGCTGGGTTAGTCTAAACCAGAGAGGGGCAGAGGAGCCATTCCCAATGTTCTCCATCCCAGTGCTTTCAAGCAGCCCCACCACAGTCCAGCAGAGAAAGCTCAGAGCAGGAACTGGGTGTTGTGTGTGCAGATGCTCCTGTTTTGCACACACGTGTGCACTGTTCCACCCTGCTCCTGTGGCACAGGGACTCCTCAGGGACACCCTGTGGCTCACAGTTGTTCAAGTGCCCTCTGCAGTTTTTTTTCCCAGTTTGTTCCTGGGAATCAGAAATGGCACCAGCTCGGCAGCTGAGGCTGACTTTGCTTCCGGCTCTGAGGACATAGTGACTGTTTGTTGTCCTTGGCATAGTAGTGCCATCTGGGCCTGCTTGGACAGCAGGGCTGTGATCCTGCACTGCCTGGAATTCCAGCTCCTGCTGGTGAGATCTTGGGCTGTGCTGGAATGGCAGCACTGGCAGCTGGGTGCCAGTCTGTGGCAGATGGAACAGCTTCAGTCACCCCCGTGAGCTGTGCTGGAGATGGACACACAGAGGTGTTGGGATTGCTGTGAGGCAAAGGGAGAGAAGGCATGAAGCTGGATCCCAAGGCAGGAATTAAAGAGCCACTGGATGTCTATAGGGCTCCCTGCTCCCCTGGAAGGATTTTAGACCCATACCAGTAACAGTAGGAAGGGAATTCCCATAGGTTCTTTCCAATCGGTATAGTTGTTATTATTGTTGTTGTTGTTGTTTTGTTATTTTACTCAAAAGACAGGAAGGGAAAATTGGATGAGAGTGCAGAAGAAAGGAAACTAAACCATGTAAATTTAGTGAGTTTGTTTCTTTTCCTCCTGGGGAGCAAAAGTACTGAAGGGTGCTGGACTCAGCCCACCTGTGCCCTCCTCTCCCTGAGAGCCCCACCAGCTTTGCCCTGGTTGAGTTCCCTTCTGTAGGAACACAGGGAGGGCAGTGCTCCCTGTAGGAATGAGAGCTGGGATCCTGGTTAGGACCCACTTTAACTCAGGAACAGGGACCTCCAGCTGCAATTCCCCTGGGCAGGTGCCCATCTGTGCATGCCAAAGATGCTGTGGGTGCCTCTCCCTCCTTGTCCCAGAACTCCAGTGCAAGGAACCAGAGAATTCACAGTGCCCTGTTTGCTTGCTCTCCACCCTGCTGAAATGCCTGTGGTTTGATTCCTTTCCTTTGTCATAAACTGTGCCCACCGCAGCGTATATTCTTTTAAATAACATTTTAAAATATTTTCCAGTAAATTAAAGTGATGACATGTTTGTAGGGCTCATTGTTAATTTCATTTCCTTTGGCTCAGCCAGCCAGATAAAATGCAATGTTATTAATCTTTGTTTAAAAGAAGATCCTTTGCCGAACAGTAATAAATGATCTTGATAGATTTGTCAGGAAAATGAATGATAATCATTTGCAGATAGACACAAGCCTAGTATGGAAGATTAATAAGAAAATATGTATTGGCATCATTAATAACATCTGCTGCCAATGCACTTGGATATTGGTTACAGCCTGAGAGCAATGTGTTCTTGTTAGGACACCACAACTCATTCCCTGCTGCCACAACCAGCCTGCACAGTGCTCCTGTTCAGCTGGAGTTCCATTTTTTGATTGATTTGGTTTTAATTTTTTTTTTTTTTTTTAGCTAATTACATTGTTTTCCTAGAAAACACAAGCAAAGGTCGAGATGTTTTGAGACAACTTTGCTTTATTTCAGTCAAACCTCTCAGACTTCCCCTCCCCAATCATTCTTTTCTCTTTTGTTTCACTTCAGTGCTTCAAAGCAGAGTAGTGAAGTCAAATAAGCTTGCCCATGAAATGTGCTTCTCCTGGGGGTGCACAGCTGGCTGCATCTGGCAGTGTGGGTGTCTCCACTCCTTCTCAGGGCCAAGCTCAGAGATGCAGTCACAGCTCTCAAAGTGCATTATTTTGTTTAACCAAATGATCAGCATTAACCAAATAATCAGCATTATTATTTTAAATGAAAAGTTACCTTCAAGGATCCATGGGGTGAGATGGGAAGAATTCGTCACATAACCAAAGATCAAAAATATTTTGTCATTAAAAAAAATAGGCTTAGTAAAATTCAGTTCTACTCTCTGCAAAACTGAATGTTTCTTAGGGGAAAAAAATAATCTAAAATGTTTTAAAAGCTGCCCTGGTTTTCCTCATCCTGCTTGGTACTGCTTTCCCATGTTTAAAGGGATGTGTGGTCCAAAAAAGCCAATAAAGCCACCGAGCTGAGAGCTGCTGAGGATCTCTGTGGCCCAGGGTGAGGAGGTGAGAGCCCTGGTATTTCTAAATGCACTAAAAATGTACCTGTTATTATTAGACAATTGACAGCTATTAATCACTGCTGGTAACTTGATTTTCTCTAAATGTTTTGAGGCCACCCTCTAATCTGGGCACTGCCTGCTTGAAACTGAGTATTGGAAAGGCAAGAGCAGCTCTGTGTCATGTCCCATGGATGGGCAGCTCGTGGTGCTGAGTTCCCTTGTTCAAAGAAATCTACTTTTTCCTCTTAGAATGAGCAAATGTCTGTACTGACCTGCATGAGGCCAGCACAGACCCCATCCAGCTGAGGATAAGCAGGGAAATTATGGCCCAACTTCCCTGTGCCTGGTGGAAACAGAGCCTTGTTTCTTCCCTCCTTGCTGGCTCATGACTCATTTTCATCTTTATGGTGCTATGTTTCTCTGTGTGCCCTCACCTCCCCACACCCATGGTGAATGGGACCTGCCCTTTGGATGCAGGGTCACATCCCTGTGGGCATTTTCAGCCTTCTCCAGGCACAGATCTTAACAGTGGGTGCTGCTGTCTCTTCGTGGTTTCAAAGATTGTGGCTGTGCCACGCCATGTGGTGGCACCAAGATGGGTCAGAAAAGCCCAAATTTGCTCAAGTGAGATCCTGATCCAGGCCCCAAGGAAGGATATTTCTTTTCCCTGCCACAGCCAGGTCGCTGTGGTCCCAGGGAGCCCTTTGTGTGTCAGAGCAGGACAGATCACCACAATAACCCAGAGTCAGGCACCTTTATTGCTGGAAATGCTGTTAAGGGGCAGCATCAGCCCTGTGAGCAAACAGGCTCAGGCAGGCTGGTGTAAGCCCAGCCCTTGTGCAGCAGAGGGGGCAGGACGGGGGGCTTGGGGAGCAGGAAGAAGCCCCCTGTACCCCCTGCTGATGCCAACAAGGGGAGGAGTGGGGAGAGGTCTCCCACAGGTTATGGGGAGGCTGTGGGAGCCAGGGTTGTCACTGCTGAGTTAATCCAGTGGTCCCCAACTGATCCAATCTGAATTTTGGCCATATAAAAAACCACAGCTGGTGTTTAAGTCTCCTCCCCCTAAGCCCACCAGTGCAAAGTCAGCCCTGAGAGAGGCCCCAGCCATGCCACAGCTGGGCTTTCCAAAGCCTTTGCTCCTCACTGGGCTCGGCTCTGCACCCTTAAACTTGACCCCAAACCTCCTGACTTGTCCCACGTGCTATCCCACACATCCCCCGTGTCCCAGATGTGACCAGTGCTGAGTTTTGGCCACCCCTCATGGAGAAACTGAGCTCCACAGTCATGCCCAGCATTCCCAGCAAGCAGTGCCTCCAGGGAAGGGCTGTGCTGCTGTGTCACCTGATGCTTAAACAGGAAGGTGAGAGCAACCAAAGCCACACCATTCCTGACCCCAGCTCAGCCAAAATACGCCCACAGGAAGATGTTGAGGGCCATCAGGAGAATGGCACTGATATCACACACAATCTTCCACCGGGGCTCCTCCTCGATGCTGGTGAGCCTGTGCTCCAGGGCAGCTCTCTCCTCCTGGGACAGGGTGGGTGTGGGGCCCGTGGGCAGGCCACAGAACCACATGTACACCATTTTCCACCAGGGAAGTTTGGCTGCTGCAAGAAAGAGACCAAAACATGGCTGTTGGAATCTGCTGGGACTCTTCCCTCCCCTCTCCCAGTTGTTTGGAGGTGCATTGGCCAGTCTGGAGTGGGGCTTGAGAGGCACCTTGCATGGGAGATGCAAGATGATGGAAAGAAGAGAAAAGGAAAAGGAAAAAGGAAAAAGGGAAAAGGAGGGAAGCAGAAAGAAAAGGAGAAGGAATAGGAAAAGAGGAAAATGAGAAGAAGGAAAAGGAGAAGGAGAAGAAGGAGAAGGAGGAGGAGGAAGAGGAGGAAGAGGAGGAGGAGAAGGAAAAGGAAAATTTCTTCCTAGACCATGTACAGCACAGCCTGATTGCAGTGGGTTGATTGCACCACTCACTCATTAGTTAATTAACAAACCTCTTCCCCCTCGTCCCTAACCCAGATTCCATCCGCTTTTAAAAATTCCTGACAGCATGATGGTCCATTTAGAGATATCCCAGCTTGTTTATTACACATGGCATGCCAGGTGAAGTGTGTGTTTTAATTGTCAGTCCTGTGCTGTGTGTATTTCTCTCGCTGTTCTTTCCAAATATAACCTTTTTTGAAATACAGGATGTTACAGGGCCTTGAAAAAAGGTGTTACTCAGAAAAAAACCCTCATTAAACTGTCAACTGCTGTGTTTCACATTTCCTTCCTCATCTTTGCTAATTACCAAAATACCAAGATATTTGTTTATAAAAATCTGAGCTAGTAAAGTGAATTAGGAATTGATAAGAAATAAGAAGTAATGCTGAATAACTGCATTCAACTTCAACCCAAATTTACTCTATTGGGGAAGGAAAAAAACAGGGATTTGTTTAGATGTTCACTTCTGTTTAGCTTGGCTGTGATTGGTTCCAGTGTCCTTTGGACTGACCAGCAAATGGAAGGAGTGAAGAAATCTTGTGTGTGTCTTTATTCTGAGGTTCCTGCTCTGTAACCTTCGACAGTTAAGCTCAAAACCAGAAAGCTGCATTTTTAATAGATTTGCAGAATAAAGCTCTGTCCACTCTGAAAAGAACCAGCCTATGTAGCATCTCCTGCTACTTTTCTGTCTCCTGACAACTCTTTAAGTTCATTTTGCTCTGCTTTCCTTCCTATTAAATACCTTTGGTAGGACACAGAGCTATTTAGGTCTGAGTTTTAACCATGGCTTGCATCTTAAGGGAAGATGAAAAGATCCTGTTGGCATCATGGGAATGAGAAAAGTGAGGCCTGTGGGTTCATTCTAGGGCATCCACAAAGTGCATGTCTGCTCCCAGGGTCTCTTGGTCCCCTCAGACTGTGCTGCTATTTTGGTGCCCTTTTTTCAGGGGTGGCAGCTCTTCTGAGCCATTCAGAGGCATGTGACATCGAGGTGTGTTGGGAGGACCAAGAACCACAACATTTCCATTTGTCCCTCCTTAAAACTGTAAATACAAGCCCCAGCTCCAGTGAATGCACCAGGTGGCCCCTCATGAACTTTGGGGTTTTTTGTGGGATCCTGGCTGTGCACTCCCAGGCAGGTGAGTGTGTTTGTGCACAGGCAGAGCCCTACCTGCCTCCTCCTTGTCATCTGAAGCTGCAGTTTCCACCACGTCCTTCTCACTCTGTTCTGGGTCGGTCTGTGCAGCTTCACTGTTTTCCAGGTTTATGACAGGTGCTTTTTTGTGCCTGGTCCACCACATGAGGCCATCCAGCTGCAAAGTGGAACAGAGAGAAAGTGGTCACTGCCTGTCTGTCCCAGCGTGGGCACCCAGACATCTTCCTCCTTGGAGGGCACAGGTCCAAGGTGATGCTGAGTCCTGCTTGGGGTCATCTCCCACTTTCCCTCCCTTCCTTCCTGCACAGGTGCCCACACCCTGGATAAGAAGGTTGGCACCATCCAGCTGGAGTTGAAAAGCTGAGAAAAAATGTGAAATATTCTGGTTTCTTGCCTTCCATTTTTAAAAGAACTTGTTCTGTCCCTGTCTCTGAGGAGTAATCCTTTGGTAGACATTGGAGAAGCAGCTTCCTATTTGCAAGGCTCATGTGATTGATCTGAAATAGTGATGGTCTGCATCCAGAATGGCAGCCCTCCAACAGGGAAGAGTAATAAAGTCAAATAAATAAAAATAAATCAAAAAAGAAGCCAAGACACTCTCTCTGGATACAGTCAGTCACAAACAGCTGTTGTGCTCTCAGAAGATTTTTTTTTTAATTCCACATTTCTCTGATGGGCCAATACAAGAGACATTGCCTGTCTCTGCAGAAAGCCACAAAGGATGATCAGTCTGCTTTACAAATGCCCAAGTTCTGAAACTCTTACCCCAGATCAAGCCTGAAAGTCTCCCTGGGACACAGGGAGTGCACAGGAGACAATGATCTTGCAAACCTCAGTGGCCCTTTGGCAGCTGTGGGGGGTCACACACCCCAGGGCTCAGAGATTTGGGGTGAAGCCAGGCCTGCTGCTGTTGTGGCTGACCTTGGCATGCCCAGGATCTCGGTGGCTCTTCCTGACCCCTGCCCTGGCCAGGCCAGGCAGCAGGGACAGGCTCATCCATCCCTCCCAAAGGCAGCTGCCAGCTCCAGCAGCTGCCCTCCCCCTCCAGCCCACACTGCCTGGCAGAGGGGCACAGGGGGGACAGTGCAGGGCTGCAGTGGTGACAGCAGGGCAGGCAAAGTCACACGAGTGCCCCAGGAGGAGCTGCCTCCCTGCTCTGCCCATATGGAAATGAACCTCCCCAATGGGTCACTTACAAAGTAACGTGAGTTTAATTTCTGAATTTTGCACACACAAATCCAGGCAGAAGCTTTCAGCTGACACAGAATGTTGCATAATTTCCAGAAGATTTATAGCTTTATTTAAATCATTTTCAACCAAGATGAGCATTGGGCAGGGCTAATCTTTCTTGTCATGAAGTGCTAAATTGCTTTGATTTGATGATCCTCATCTTTCTCGGGTATTCTTTTTTTTTTTTTTTAATCACTTAGGAAATGTCACTGGAACATAGTAAAGTTCCAGGGTACTAAAGGATTTCCAAAACTTTTCTCCTTTTCTCTCCTCTTCTCATGTGTCACTGAACCACTGTCTCTGCACATTGCAGCAAAATCTTCAAGGGCTGGGGTGTACCTGGGGCTTGGACTCCACCAGAGGGATGCAATTCCCAATGGAAAGCATCATAGATACAGGGAACCTCACGGCACCACCCCTCTGACCCACCCAGGAGCTGGTGCCTCTGCCATGGCCAATAAAGCAGACCACCACCCTAGAGAGCTCCTGGTCAAGCAGCACAGCAGCCCTGCAGCTTTGAGCTCAGGTGGGTTTGGGCTGGCTGCATTCCTTGAGATCCCCCTTTCTGCTCTTTGCCACGGCTGGGGGGCACAGCAGCAGCTCTGTGTGGCCATGGAGGCCTCCATGGGGCTGGCTGGGCTTGCCTGGTACAGCCTTCCAAAGGGATGGGGAGGGGAGGCAGGTGGTGGCAGTGCCTGGAGAAAGCAGGAAAACACTTCACTACAAATTGATTACAGGGAGCTGTGTCAGCTTTAGTGACTGGGACCTTGGAAGTGCTGCCTGAGGCCACCCTGTCCAAGGGCAGGGGAGCAGGAGGGAGCCTTGTGCTGGGTCCTGGGGAGCCCTGTGGCTCTGCACCCCTCTGCAGAGTCACTGCTGGGGGAGCCCTGTGTCCCCCCTTAGCTTGCTCCTGTCAGCACCCGCAGAGCTGAGCGTGTCTGGCTCTCAGTGCCACCAAGGGATGCTGTGAGAGCTCCAGCTGCAGCACCTCAGAGCTCTCAGGGTGGGCTCAGACCAGCCCAGGTGGGCTTGATGCTCCTCCTAAGCTGTGCACCAAGAGGAGCCACTGAAGCCATGCCTCAAGACACAGGGAGAACATCCCAAGCCCAGAGTACAGCGGGTGGAATTGCCAATCCATCAGCCAGTCTGGGTGAGCCCTGACCCCTGGGAAGCTGGCCTGATGGTGCAGCACTCAGTGCTTTGTGGGCTCTTCCTCTCCCTTTTCTCCCTCACAGTCTCCTTGGGCAAGGGAGTTTGCAAGAACTCAGCAAAGTTTTCCTTTTGTTGTTTGTAAACTAGAATAAATCCTTCTGTTCCAAAATGCCATCTGGCACCTGACAGTTGTGTTTCAGCTTCACAGTCTCAAATTTAATTGTAAGCTCTTTTGCAGGGTTTTCAAGGACGGCGTGACACAATATGGACTACCTACAATGAAGACATATGAACTCTGGAGCATACCAAACAAATTCCTTGCATACTTGTTTTCCAGCACAGCATCAATCACCACAGGGATGGGAGAGTGTCCAAAACAGCAGGAGAAAATGCTACAGCTTGCAGTTCTCAGATTGTAATTCATTTAAAGCCAGGAACATTAGCTGTACCACTCTAACATCAGATACAAATCTCTTTTCTCCTTTTGCCCATTTACTATCTCAAAAGCATTGAGATTCAATATTTAAAGTTGTCCAGTGTAGATCCTCAGCTGGTGCAAAGTGACATAACTGTGCTCAACAGCTGTTCCTAGTCTTTGAAGGCAATGGAGCTGTGGTGATTTACATCTGCTGAGGTATGATCTATCACTGTATTTCCTCAGCTTTGTCTTTGCTGGCTTGTTTTTCTACTCTTTTTGCTTGACAAAACAAATGACACAATTCCTATTTCTTGTACCGTGTCTTTCATCATTCCATCCCCAAGCACTGCAGTTGAGGATGAGCAGAACCAGCCCCATGTGAGTCTTAGGGAGAAACACCCGAAGCTGAGGAAGGGAATTGATTAACCAGGAAGCACCAGAGCTCCAGAGGTTCTCTGCTGGGTGCAGGACACCAGCACAGCGTCCCCCTCACAGCCACTGTCACAGGGACACTCAGGCTCTTCACCACAGGTTTGCCCAAGTGCATGCCAAGTCAGTAATGGCCAAACACAAAGGCCAGGTGCCACTTTCTACCCAGACAGTCAGAGCCTGGCACATTCACCCTGATCTCCACCTCCTGCCCTTCCTTCCCCAAACACTTCTGTGCCTGAGCCAGCACAGCACAGACACAGACTGGCTGGAGATGAGGGGCAAACCATGAGAAACCATGTCAACAGAAGTGATGGTCCAAACCCACACCTCTGCCCGTGTCTAGGGCAAAACCTAGGGTGAATCTGACCCAGGAAAATGAAAAATTTTGGTCTCAGTGCTGCCCACTCAGATTCCAGACAGGCAGAAACCCAGCAGTGTTGTCTCCTACTTCAGTTAAGCCCCACACCTTCCTCTGGCTGTTCTCTGAGGAGCAAGGGCAGACCTTTCCTGTTGAAATCAGGGAAAAATAATAGAAACTGAATGGAATCAGACAAATAGAAATGGGGACAGAATCTCCCCTTCCTACTGAGCTATGGAAAGAGGGGATGAGCTACTGCTTAGTGGCGCGAATTTCCTGGATTTCCATCCCATTTTCCTTGTGTTGGGAAGGTACTGAGTGGCAGGGGGCACATGGGATGGTTATCACAAATACCAGATGATTGATCTGGGTCTCTGTGTCCAGCCTTTCACTGCCACAGGCAGTATCATTAATTCTCATTCATTTTACAACAGAATCTCTTACACAGGGGTCAAGCACTGAGCTCAGCACTATGTGGGGTCCATGGCATACCAAAAGGCTGTCCTGAGCATCTCTATTGAGAAAATTTACCCCAGAAAGCCCAGCTGATGTTAGTTCCTGGCCAGTGCTGCCCTTCAGCAAGCTCTCTTCCCTCCCTGGCTCTCCAGAGGTACCTGAGGCAGGGCAGCCACCACCTCTCATTCTTTGTTCCTCTGGGATAACTGCACACAGCTGCTTCAGACAGAATCCTGCCCTGCCTGACCATACCCCTGGCTCTTTGAAAAATGTGTTAAATAAGGTCACTTACATCCAGCACCTATAAACTCACACGTTTCAGTAGAAATACCACTGAAAATCTCCCCTGGGGAATCTAAGATCGTAACCTCTCTTTCTCTAATTCTTTTATAGTGGGGTCCATGCTGAAATGCCCCTCCTGGAAGATGCTTGAAATGTTTTCACACCTCTGAGGTCACACTAAAAAGCCTGGAGGTGCTGGGGCCAGTTTCTCCATCTCCTGAACTGCTGGTTTGATGCTCACTGTTCACCAGTGCTGTGTTAATGCATCTTATCTTGCTATTGCTGTGGGCAGAGAGCACTGCACATGTTTAGCTATCACAGGTCAGATGATAAGTGGGAACTCATTAAACCACAGTAATTAATTGCTGGCAACCATCTGGCCACCCCTGAGCAGTCATGAACAACGTAAGCAGCAGAACTAATGGTGCCTCCTTGCCAGTATTTCTCTCTCCCATGTGGATCCTCTGATAGCTAATAAAAGCTGAGAGTTTATCTCCAAGCAGACACAAAGCCAGCCTCTCTCCCCCCTCCTCTCCCCTATCTGAGCACCTGCTTTCATGTAATCTTCAGGAGCGGGGTCTCTTTGACACCTATAACATTCCATCAAACATCGATGGAGCTGGTTAATGCTTTACAAGTTATGAGGAAGCAACAGATTGATGCCATCACAGCATTTTCTCTCTCATGCAGTTAGACAGGAAAAAATAGGTCTTTTTAATCTATCCAGTAACCTTTGCTGAGAGGTAGATGGAGTTTTTGTTGTACTGGCAGCTGCTTTAAAACTTGGGACTGGGAAGAGTTGCTTTAAGGTTTTATAATATAAAACCTCCCAGCTCTGCACCATTTTAATGTGCTAAGTAAAAGAAAGTTGCACTTCCCTCAAAGTTATTAAATTTAATTGAGATCACATTGGGACAAAATGTTATTTTCCTAAATGCCCATGTTGCAAAAGATATTAATCTTGTTTGCCTGCAAGATTGATGCTGGCTCTGCTGAAGCAGGCTAGATGCTACAATTAGATATATTTAATTCCTCCTCAGCAGTGCTTTGTAATGTGATTTCATCTCCTTCCCCTTCTTCTTTTCTTTCTATAGCAGTTATGATGGGCTGTGGTGTCTGCCCAGCTCTGGGCACAGCATGGGAACTCACACTCAATTTGAAGCACTCAGTGCTCAGCAGCATTAACACTCTGTGATCTGGGGAATAGGGAGAGCTGAGGAGCAAGGGCTTCTTGGCAGCATATGCATTACACACCATTTCCTAGCCACTGCAGGAGCAGGAAAGGGCAGATCTCAGGGAATTTTGGTACACAAATGGGGGCTCTGGGAAAAGGGTGTTGCTGCAAGGCACTTACCTTTTCTTCAGGGATAGGTGGGGTGCAGAGGCTGACGAGGACAATGACAATGGCAGTGAGGACAAAGAGGATGAGGGCAAAGTAGAGGTAGTGCACATCCTTTAGCACAGCTGGTCTCCTGTCCTCCTCCCCACAGGATGGGGCACTATAACTAAACTCCAGGATCATCCGAACCACACCAACAGTAAAGCCAGCCACGAGGCCCCAGAAAGCACCCTGAGAAAAGGCAAGCACAGAGAACAGGTCACTGCAAATTACCTCTGGCTGTAGTTCTCCCTCTCCTCTCCCTCTTTCCCAAGACTTTTTATGCCTGATGGAAATCCACACTGAGGTGCATTGAAGGAGAATTTTTTCAGGTAAAAATCCTCATTTTCTCTCGTTTCCCTTGAACATGGAGCACACAGAGCACAAAAAATGCAAGAATCTCCTCCTAACAACACTCCTCCAATGAGCCTTTGACACATCATCCCTAAATGGCAGAACAACTTCTCTTTCATGCTTTCAAACGGGACTGCCAAAAAGTACCACTTGCAGTGACTTCTTAGAAGCAAACCCACAACCACTGGGGACTGGGCTAAATCCACTAAGGTGTGCCAGGAAAGGCTGTCTCATTGTCACTCTGGAGCTGGACTGGCTCAGAGTTTAAACAGCCTCAAAGGCTAAGTACTGAGGGAAAAGATATCTATTTATTTTATCAAATTAAATACATGTATCAATTCGTTGTTGACACTTCACTTACAGGCTCATTAACCCTCTTGCAGAAGATTGCCAAGATGAAGAGGGCTGCGATTGGTGGGCTCAGATAGCTGCCTATGGACTGAATGTAGTCAAAGAGCTTCCCACTGTTGGCTGTCTGAACCATTGGGATCCAGAGGATGCTGATGACCACAAGGATGAGTGTGAAGACTCTGAAAGAGAAGGATAAAATTGTATTAACTCTGTAGATAGATTTGCAGCAAAACACACTCCCAGTTGCTCTTGGAATTTTCTAAGAAAAAATACACAGATCACTCTCAAGAGCCTTTCCTTGTGTACACAGGAAAAGAGAAAATTGTTCTCCCAATGTGAGCCTGGTATGTCCTGAAGTGTGATATGGTCTTCAATGACCTTGCTCTTGGATATGACAGAAAGAGGGAGCTGGTAGCATGTGTAAGCAATCTTTCCACCACCTTTCCAGGCAGGTAATGTGCTCAGTCTCTTGCCTTTGCCAAATTCCAACTTGTTTCCTACTTATTAGAATTGTGTTTGAGGTCTTAGGCGAATATTGTAACCTTCCTCTGCCTTTGCACTGTGTGCCACAGAGGTTTGTCCATAGTGCTGAACAAGAGATACTTGTCCTCTACCCACTCTGCCGTTGTGGATTGTGAGTTTGCCTGCAGCCTTCAGCCAGGCCTCAGCAAAGTTTAGACCTTAATGCTCATGACTGGAGAGCAAAACCTCCACACTGAATGCAGCCTAAATTCCCCTGTCTGGAGGAGAACTTTATATGCCCCTGATATAACGCAGCAAAGCTCATCTGCAAAGGACACTACAACTTATCACAGAGACAGAAAGCTGGGAGGCTCAGCTCTGCACTTTCCCCTGAAGAAAAAAGAAAAAAAAAAAAAAAGCAATTGCAACATATCACTCCTGTCTGATGCAAAAATAACATTTTTTATAGACCTCTGGTGACAATGACTCAAGAACACTTTTGGCTTTTCTAAAAGTTATGTTTAAAGCAGTATTTATAATAAGTTTAGAGAGAAGAAAGGTAATTATCTGCTTAGCTCAGTGGCCCACTCAGAGTTTCTCCTTGACCAGGCCTATCCAAGATGAAGCTGGAAAACACAACGCTCTTTCCCAAGCTGGCACCAGATTTTTCTCAGTGAGTCCAGCCTGGAGGATGTAAAAGCTGCTCTCAGAACAGATGATGAGAGGAACAAGACATAAATAAATGCAAGGACCTGCCCACAATCATCAGCTCCTGCTCGGAGGCCTGCCTGCGGGCGCGCTGCCAGATGTCCACCACGAAGAGGGTGCTGCTGCTGTTGAAAACGGAGGTGAGGGAACTCATCAGGGCTGCCATCATCACTGCAATCATCAAACCCCGGAGCCCTGTGGGAGACAAACACAGAAGGGGAATCAGGGTTGGGCCTTGGGCCTCCAAGCACTGTTTTTTCCATCCTGCTGTCTGGTATCTGCAGGGAGATTCCCACATCCTTAGGATGGATAAGGACAGCCTGATCCCCCCGTGCAGAGCCTGGCTCAAGCCCAGCCCCACAAGGGTGTTCCTCACCATCAGGCATGAGTTCAATGACCAGTTTGGGGTAGGCAATGTTGGAACAACCCACAGCAGCTCCACAGATCCTTTTGCAGACATCTGGGTCCACGCAGGCCACTTCATCTGGGGAACACAGGGAAACAACAAGGAGTCAGTGCAAACCCCACAGAGCCATAGGTTGTTCAGATAAAGGGAACAAATCCTGATGCCTTGTGCAGTTTCATATAAATTCAGAGGTGGAATACAGCTACAATGAGTGGAGCTGGAAAATGCTTTATATCATATAATAGAGGTGAAACTTTGAAATGACGTTTTCAAATTCTGTTCAGGATACAGCTGAAACTCTTCTGGGTGTTGCATAACTGTAATCCTTGATGATTTGTCACTTGTGGGAACTGGACTGTTTCCATGAACCTGTCAGCTGGGTTCCCAGGGATGCTGGAGGCTCACTTACTCCTATTTGGGAAATCTGGGAAATAGGCTCTTTCCTCTGGGAGTGGTCCTTCTAACCAAGTTATTCTTCCTGGAAAGAGGAAGGCTCTGGAGAAACCAGCAACGAGAGCTCCTTGGGACTTAAGGGAGGCTCGTTTAGCCTAATCCATCAGGACCTAAATGAATCTGTGGGAGTTTGCTAAAACGTTCCAAAATACCTAATGGATGTAATCCATAGGGTCTGAAGGACAACCTCAGTGCTCCATGAATTTAATTTCACTGACTCCCTCCAGATAGACAGATGAATGCAATGTTCACAGCATGGAGTTATATGCCCCCAATGGCAAAGTATACCCCTTATAGCTACTCCTGGGGATTTCTGCCACTGTGGGAGAACTGGAGGTGAAGGGAGGGCTTGGGAACACCATGGTGCAACAGGAATCTTTATGAATATATCTGCAGGACAGCAGTTTCTAGGATGTAAAAGTGCTGGCAGACCTGCGTGGGATTAGTGGTCACAGCAGGTATGGAGCCCTGTGTCAAGGAAGATGGGAAGGCTTACCTGGGAAAAGAGCTCTGCTGATCATTCCTGGCATAACAAGGAAAAACACAGGGAAGAGTTTCAGATATCCTGCCAGCACTGATCCACCTTTGGCATGGGAGAGGTTCTTGGCAGACAGAGCCCTCTGGACCATCACCTGCAACCAGTGCAGAAAGGGAGCAGAGAATGAAAGAGGAGCACAGCAGAGAGAGCAGGATCCATTCTCTCTGTCTCTCCTTCTCAGGGATGACTTTCATCCCACAGGATCCCAGGGTGTTTTTCATGCCAAGGACAGCTTTCCCACCTCACTGACTGCAGCCTGCTGCCACCACTCAGAGCTCGGTCCACAGGCTACAGGAGAGGGCAGCGTGGAAATTTCCTTTACAGGAATAATTTCACCCTTGACTGAAATGAAGCCACCTTGAGGGCTGGAGACAGCAGCTGTATGGCAGCAAGAGACACGGAGTGAAGCAGACTGTGGGTGTTTTGGTAAAAGCTCAGTGGTGGGGTTTCATAATTATCCCATCTGAAAGTACAGAAGCACCGCGTCTCGAGAAACACACTCAACTTTCCTTGTTTGTAGCTTGAAAAGGAATAAGGGACATGAGGCATCTGGGAATATGAATGCAGGAATATTGTCTGGAGGTCTACTCAAGGTCACAGCACAGCCAGCTCCAGATTCATATTTTTATATCCTTGTCATGCTAACTGCATGAAGGCTCCCAGTACTCACCAGCCCACAGTGGGATAAAGATGGATGAAAACAACCTGTTCTCACTGCACTAAGAAGTGCATAAAATTAGCAGCTTGCTGAGAAGGTGGAAGGAGTGAGACATTCTGGTCTAGACCAGTAAAAAAAGCAGCAACTCCTGCACACTGAGGTACAGTGATTTTTCAGCTTACATATCTACAGACTGAGGAGTGGACTGAAAATAGCACTGTGGTGGTTTGTCTGCTGAGGGAAAGATTTTATTTACCTGGTCAGTGCACCAGCACCAAAGAGCCACCACAGTGAGACCAAATACAAGGCCAGGCCAGGGAAGGTCTCCTGTGATGGGATCCCTGAATAAATGAAAGGCATCTGCACGTGGGAGGTGACAGTCTGTGTTTGGGACCGTGATCTTTGGTATTGCTGTGCTGTATTTCTCCTTAAGTCCTTCATACCAGCCAACTTTTTCAAATCCTGTAAAGAAAATGCCAGTGATTTAAGGGCTGTTGCATCATGCAAAGTTATTATCTAATCTGAGTCTCGTGATTACTTTTCTTTTATCTTCCTCTTATTTCCTTTACTTTTCATTCCACCTTTGCTTTTTGCAGTCAAAGTTTCTACAGAAGTCAGCTGGATTTTGCCCAGAGTCCTTGTGGTTTAAACAATACATTCTGGAAGAGGATCAATGCAGGAAAACCTCCATGATCCTAATCCCTGCAATGTCATCAGCATCTAGTTTTTACTTATACACCCTCCAAAAGCTAGAGCAGGAAAGTATAACATGAAAAAATATATACCTAGTTTAGATATTTTTATTTGCCAAGAAGGCTTAAAACAAAGACTGATGATGGTCATTTCCTTGTTGCTTTTTATTTTTTTATAACACTCAGTTGTACCCACATGCACTCCAAAAGTCAACAGTGGAAGTCAGCAGGGTTACTCTGAATCGACATGGGCTTAATGAGAGCTGAATTTGGCTCTGAGAATGTGATGTTCCAAAGTTCCTTAGCAACTCCAGTGATGTGAAGACCTCCTCCATACCTCACCTCCATACAGTTAGTGCAAAGGATGAAGAAAGTATGATGGCTTGGAGAATGAGACTTGTGCTGGCACCACTTCTGTGAGTGGTTCAAACTTATTTCTGCACCACACATGAAAGGGTGAGGCACCCTGCTAAGGTCTAATGGCCTTGGGACCACTAAAGTGCCACTGCAGGTTCCCCTTACCTATGAACATGAGGACCAAAGCTCCCAGCACCATGATCACAGTCTGCAGCACGTCTGTGTAAATCACAGCAGCCAAACCCCCTGCCAGGAGAACCAGAGACATCAGTCAGTGTGCCACCATGCACAGGAAAACAGGTATCTCACCTGGAAAAAAACCTTCTTTAGCCCCAGCCCTGGGATTTCAGGACAGACCCACTGGGAGAAGTGGGTCCACTGAGCTGGTCCTCTGGAGTCCACAGCTGTCACAAGCCCTCCCATGAGGAACAGTGTGGAAGGTTTTCCATGTTCATGAGAGAACTTGGAGGCAGCTCTGAATCTTAACAGCTAAAGTTGGCAATTTTGCAGAAAGGGAACAAAATAGCAAATATGGGCAGTGGTAACTTCCTGCACAGAGGGAGCCCAGAGCCTTGTGCAGTGTTAGAACATCCTCTAAAAACAGCAATGCTCCCCCTGTACCACTTTCCCATGGGCCAAGATGGGAAAGGGGAAGAGTCAAAGGTCTCCAACAGCTGGGAGTGACAAGGCAGGTACTACCAGCAACTGGGGCAATCTCTCCCTCAGCCCAGGATCTGAATACTCTTTCCCCTCTGTAGGAAATGGGAAACTTATATCCTAGATTCCAGTTTATAATGTGTCCTTTAAAACCAGCTATTTACCAGCTATGGTGTAGACAGCAGTCACTGCTAGCAGGACCACAGTGGACAAGTAGAGGTTCCAGCCCAAAGCAGTTTGGATGAACAATGCTCCAGCAAAAATGTCTGTCTGGAATAAAAAAACCAAGGGCAGTCTGGTGTTAGTAGTGCTTCGTGCAAGTGAAATCTAATAAAGCAGCCTGCAGCCCTCTGCGGCTGAAAGCATTGACAGGGGAGGACACCAGCAAGGTGAACTGGAAGGGGAGGAGAAGAGCTGTTGGGACTCTTGGCTCTGAACCTTCTTTTGCTGTAAGGAAAAACTTTTCTCCAGGTCAGAGCTTTCAGGATCTGGGAGAGCAGGAGAGTGAAAATGAAGGTGCTACACCAAGGGACTAAAAAGTCATCAAAATAAAGACCATCTTGAGGCATAGAATCCTGGCTGGCACAGAGAAGGACTGGTGTAAACTGTCACTTCTTTTGGTGACTGTGAACACATCCCTGGATAGCAGAGCCCATGTATCCACTGGCAGACACAGGAGGGAAAGGGGAGATAGCAGAGACCTTGTTCTTCCCAGGGCTGCCTCTTGGTGGCCTCATGGTCCACAGACACTCCCTCTCAAAAGACTCCTAAAGAGTCACTGATGTCTTGTACCATGATTTGTTTATCTGAGAAGGTCAACAGGTGGTTTTTCTGATCATGCAGTTCAGCACATTAGAGTGACTCCAGAAAAACAGGTTATACCTGCTGAGGACCTCATTAGAAATACAGAAAGTCCCATCAGCTGTGTTTTGTTTGGATCTTCTGGCAGAGTGACACCAGAAACCGGATGAAACCTGGAATTACACAGATAACATCATTCAAAATTGCAGAAGGTGATATGGGAGATGTTTATGTTGGGAAAGTAAGGTAGAAGGACACCTGTGAGTCTGGTATGGGGTGAGATACAGGTGAAGACCTTTGCCAAGGGAGACAGAAGGGATGGGGCAAGAATTCCATTTGCTGTATCTGAAAGGAGCACCTTAAAAGCAAGGAGCCAGTGCAATCCCTGACCTCTGTGGGCCTGAGACATGACAGACACAGCTGGCACTCCACAGGAATCCCTGCCCCTTCTGGGGTTTGGATTCCCAGCAGGAAACACAACCACCTCTGTAGCCATGCAGGATCAGTCCTCTGACAACACTGTTTATTGAGATCTCTGTTTTCTTTGCAAGCCAAGAAGACTCTGCAGTGCCCTGGTTGTTGACCTATGTTTGGGCAGAAAGCACAGGGAGAAAAATCCTTCTTGTAACCAAGTGCCTGCTGTCCAGCCAGCCGCTAAATGAGCTCTCCACAAACAATAGCTCTGCTTAATAGAAAGCACCTGTCATGGCCATAAACTCCCCCAGCCACATCCGTCAGCCACGCGTGAATTGGCTGCACAGAGGAGAAACCACTGAGATGAAACAGCAGTGATGGGGGCCAGGGTCCTGCTCTGAAAAGCACTGGCAAATGCTGCTCTGCTGAAGGTCACTCTGAAAGACAGCTCTGTTTCATACCTTGTCTGTGAGGCTGTGCTCACTGTGGGCTGCTGCAGGAGAGAGCTGCTATTTATCCCTCACAGGTAAAGAGGCTTTAAGTGCCTTTTTGCAAGACCTCACTCACTCTGTCACCCAGGGCTGTGCTCCGGTCCCACAGAGCAAAGGTGGAGGCAGTGGTGACAGTAGTGGGTGACATGCCCAAGAGCTGCCCATTAGAGGGGGGAATCTATCCCACACTCACAGCCTGGAACTCCTCTCAATGCCCCTCCTAGGAGCTGAGACATAATAAGCCTGGGAGAAGGACCTTGAAGCCACATGAGTGTTTTATCTCCAGCCAGTGTCTCCCAAGGCAATTTGACATCTGAATATTTCAGAAGGGTCTAGTGAAAACTGGTTTGTACTGACCTTGGAATAATCAGCTGGAGACAAAGGACTGACATCTTCAGTCCCTGTAATGGACTCTCAAATACACTCCTCTCCCTCCAAGGGCACAGGTAGTTCTTAGCAAATATCTGAGCATAACTTCTGTTTCTTTGTGAATGGCATTTAAAAGGGGGAAATACCCAGTATACCCAGTGCACTGGGTTTTGGTTACCAGCGGGTACAATGCTACAAGCTTTCCAGAAAAGATGCTGCATTTTGTCTTAAGCCAGAACCTACCTCTCTTTCCCTGTACCCTTTTTGTGCAACGCAAGTGAGAAAGAAAGAGGAACAACCATAAAATACCTAATGCTGAAAACTCAACTACAAGCACAACAGCAGGTTTATGATAATTTAAGAGAATTTCATCTCTACAAGGTGCAGCCAGCCAGATTTTCACATGGGGTAATGCAGCCCTTCCTCTTATCTCTGATGCCTAAAGTTTGATGTGATAGAAGAGGAAAAGCAGGCAGACAGCCCACGGTACTTACACTGTTTAGTAATTAGTTGCACATCCCTGTAAAGTTCTCACTGTGCATTGCTGTTTAATGAGGGCTCTGTCTCTCTCTTAGGAAAGGTCTCCATGATCAATACAGAGGAAAGAGCAGCACACTAACACACTGCAGCTGCTCCTGGGAGCAGGGCTGGTCCTTTCAAGGAGCTCTCTCTGAGCAGCCCTGCCGTGTACGAGGATGCCCTCTCCCTGCCCTAGACACGAGGGTGGTGTTCAGCTGGATACATACGGATATCCTGGTGAATATATAGAGAATCAGGGACAGCACGGACGTGTAGATTTGCAGCCTCTGTCCTCCAAACCTCTTCTTCAGGTACTCAGGCAGGGTGACAACTCCTGCTGTGATGTAAACTGGCACGAAGATCCAGCCGAGAGCCAGCAGTGGCCAGATGGCCTGTTAAAGAGACAGGGAATAAAGGCACAGGACTCAACACATGGGAACAGCTTTTCCCCTGTTCTGTCAGTAGCCATGCTAAGAAAGCAGAAAGGTACAGTGCCATGTGATGTATTTGAGAAGCAGACTGAGTTTTTCTCCCTGCTCAGAAGATGATCCAGCAGCTGGAGGAATTATTATAATTCAGTCAAAAGCTTTAGAAGATCTCCTCCTAAGGCCTGTATTTCTCTCTGTCACGGGTGTCACTTCCTCTTCCATCCCCTGGTCTTTTGAGTAAGGTGGTGGATTCTGTTGCTCTGGTTCTCTGAAAGATGGTGGTGTATTTGGTGGCCTTTAAAAACCACTGATGCTGTGGCAGTGAAGAGTTAAGTGATTCAGAGCAGGATGGGAGCATCTGTTTGTTGCTCGATTAGCAAGTGATGAGGCTGAGGCAGCAGACTGTCCCTGCGGAGCATAAAAATAAGCAACAGCAAGACTCTGCTGGGATGTTCTCCTTGCAGGCTGGTGCAGATGTGCTTCTGTCACTGATAGATAAAGAGGCACTTCTGTTGCTTTGCCACAGGTGAAGAGTCTTTTGGAAAGTGTAAAGGCATTCCTCGGGTATTTCTTCTCCAATTCCCAGCAAAAGCCCAAACAGGAGAACTTAAAGGTAAATTAAAGCCTTTGGATCATCAAACCTCACCTCCTGGTTGTCTCCAGCCATTATCTTTCATCCTTACATTTATTTTGATCAGTTATTTAACTTTTCAGAAAAAAACCCTGATCCCTGTGAGCAGAGATTGTGACTGATTGAGAGCAGCCATGGCTCCTGCAGTGGCAGAGACTGGCTGTGGTGAAAGATGCTCATATGATCCCTCCAGCTGAATGATGCCCCATGGCACAGGGAGAGAGTAATGGCATATGTAAGTTCTCTTTCCAATCTGAAATAAATTAATCTGAACTCATGAAGTTAGATTTGCCCTGAAACACAATCTTGTCTTCAGGAGCTTCTAAAGTGACTTGAATAGATTTCCTTTGAGTACAGCAATATTATGTCCTACAAGCACCAGGCTGAACACAGTCTCTGTTTTCTTCACAAAAGATTTAAAGGTGACCTTAATGGTCTAGAAAAAAAATATTGCAGTGAATACATACCCCAGGAGAGAGCTTTTGGTGGGCCCTGTCTGTGCTTGGCACTACTAACACTCTCTGCTGAGGTAGGCAAGAGATTCAGAGTTAGGTGAGTGATGCTTCTTGTGATGCTGGCACTAATCCCACTCCTCATCAGCTGAGAAATTTCATTAGCACCACACACCAAGGGCCTGGTTTTCATGCTCTTGTGTGGTGTCAGTGGCAATTTTCCAGGCCACTTCAACAGGGCAGAATGAGACCTGCCTTCACACCCAGATGTTCACCCCAGAGGTGCCACCTTCTGGCAGCTGCCAGGTGAAGAGAGTGTTGCTGATTTTCATGGATTTACAGTGAATATGGGAACACATGCTGCTTCTTTTTGCCTTTTTTTTTTTCAGCTCCCTGCAGCCAGAATCCTGTGATTATCCAAGTACCTTTCTGGCATTCATTATCTTTTATTTTAATCTTCACAAGTGCAGAATAAAGCTTAAAAATAAGGCCATGCACCACTGGGAAGGCCAAAGAGCTAATAATCCTAGTGAATTGCAGTTAAACTAAAATAAAGATCTTATGTTTCCAAGGCTGTCGGAATGTCTGCAGGCTTCTCTCCTGAGAGTTGAGCACTTGTTGCTGCTGATACTGTTAAACACCTGATTTTGGAGATAAACCCCCAATCCCTTTGTAAACAGTGACATCTTAGTTGGCAACAGAAGTGACACTTACATTCCACTCAAAGCCCCCGACAGCAATGCCCCCAGCTGCTGCCGTGCCCGCCAGGCCGATGAATGAACCGCTGCCCACGTCGGTCGACATCAGGGAGGCTCCAATCTGGAACACAGGGCACAGGAATAAAACTGAGAGACCAACTTTGAGGAACTTCTCTATCAACCCAAGAATTTCCCCCCCGAAAGTCCCTTTCCCTGGGATCTCATCTCCTTGTGGTTAGCCAGCTGGGTGCTGACACAGAGTTGGGTTTTCCTTCATCTCTCAAAAAAACCCCACATTTTTATATCTTAAAACATGTTCCTTCTCCTTTCCACTGCCCCCATTCCAGTGCAAAGCTTAATCTCAGAATCAGGGCTCACTTTGCCAGTGGTTCTGAGAAGCACACCTGTTACAGGGGCATAGCAGAGGGCAGGGAGCCTGGTGACACCACAGATTCCTCAGTGTCCATGAAACGTGGCAGATTTCTCCATTCCCTTGTTAGGTAGCCAGCAAGGTGCCATCTCTGACCCTGCTGACCCTTGCTCTGCCTCCCCATGTCTTGCAATTTAATATCAGGTCTTAGCTGAGGCTATTTAATGCGCAGCTGAAACCTGTCACTCTCATAAAAACAATAATAAAATGCAGATAAGCCAGTCATGTACTCAAGGTGAAGGCCACAAGAAGCTGAGCCTGCAGGAGAGCTGCAGAGGTGGAATTAGCTCTGACAAACAAATCTGGGAAGTGAACAGCATTAGAGGTTGCTCTGAACCTAAAAGAGTTCATAAAGGGCAAGAGCTGACCTGTACCAAATAGCCTCTGCAGCCACCTGTGGTTGGAGCCAAAAGCAGTGAGGATGTTTTGGGATTTGTCTGGGGGATTTTTTTAATAGAAAAAAAATCCACAGAAATCCTATTTAAAAGAACGAGATTGAGGAAAAAATATTCAATTTTAGTATCTTTTAATTTTCCCCCTCCTAATTAGAGAAAACCATCAAGCTAAGCTTTTGCATTAAATGTCACTTGGCTGAGACAGAAGTTTAAAGAACATTTAAGAAATGACAGATTTTAGAGAGGTGTATGTGTCTCTGGTGGAAGAGGCTGAAAATCTAGCCTAGTGAATTTATGGGCAATGCACAGCCAAAGGAAAAAAAGAAAAAACCTGTTTTGGTTGAGAAGTGCATTCCGTTACCCACGACTCACTGGAGAGATATATGGTTCTAGAGTCTGGCATTGGTTGAGAAGAATCTTTATTCCTCTGGCATTTTTATTCCTTTCCAACTCTAAATTATCTTTATATGTACCTTTCACTCCCAAGAAAAGGTGCCTTCAATAGATTATTTTTTCCTTCATAGTGAAGATTTATACATCAGTGGTTTGAAGTTTATATCCTTTACATCGTTAGTCAATAAACTCAACTCTGCTCTAAATAGCAAGGGCTCAAAGTCCTGAGATTAGGGATTATTTTTAATTCAGTGCTTAAATGCTCTTTACTGGATAACACATTCCTAGATTACCTAATGCTCTCTTGACTTGGGAACATCAGTGGTGAGTTCAAGCCAAAAAGTTTCCAACCCAGCTAGGCAGCCAGCATTCCCCAACTTTCATCAATGGGAACATTTTTATTGCTGACTTTAGCAAAGAAACTGAGAGTTGGAAAACCCTGAAGGTGCTGAGCTACCCTTTTGGCCTGGCAGCTCCATGCTGCAGCCCACTGGCAAAGATGTGTGGGATGATTCCTTATGGATCCTTCATCTGTCCCTTCATCTCAAGACTACAGTCAGAACATGTAAAGGCTGGGTCCCCTCACAAAACCTGCTCTCACACCTGGAATTGCTTTCAAACCATGAGAGGAAGCATTTCACTCACAGGCCACCAAGACATTGATCGTCCAGCCAGAAAATATCCTCCAACAGTCCCCCGGCTCGCTCGTACCGATGACTGGAAACACAGGAAAAAGAACAGGAAAAAGTGTTTTCCTCCATTCACCCTCCTTAAATCAGACCAAGCCAGGAGAATCCTTAGTGCCTGGCCTCGGCACCAGCTCCAAAATAGTTTTATGGATCTGTTAAGTATGCCAAGCTTCACACACTGCTTCTGCCCCTTTTTGTGCAGGCTTCTGACAGTTGTGCTTTGGAAAGAAGCTGCTTGTAGCTGTTTAATGACTTCTCCCTAGATGTACCAACTGGGAAAGAAAAAACAGCTCAGCCAAGCAGAACACGGTAGGTGTCTGTGACAGAGGCCTTCGCCGAACAACATGAACAAATCATTAGCAACAATCTTTCCAAAGTTTTTAAGATCCCATTTTAGTCTTCTCCAGCACAACCTTGGCTTTTCTTTTGCCTCCTGCCTGTCCACATCCAGATGTGAGACTGCTCTGCAGCACAGGAGCCGAGCATCATTCCCAGAACAACCTCCAGGGAGGGATCCCACAGTTGTGCCTGTGTGGGGTGGAAGTGAAGGCTCACAGAAGTATTCATCACCCCCAAATTTGCTCCACAGGCCCTGGGAGAAGTTGTGCAGAGGATGCCATTTGCTGGCAACCCCCTTTGAGGAGTCCAGGGAGCATCAAAGCCTCTTGGCTCAGGGAGACCCAAACCCAGCCTCCTCAGGGACTCACCCATATCCCAACAGCGAGGATAAAGGCGAAGTACAGAACCACCACGACAATGTCTGCCACTGCAAAGGCTGCTGCCTTGTCCCCTGGCAGCCCAGGGAGCTCTGTGGTGGCTGTGGTCTGCTGGCTCATGGCTCTGAGCAAACTGATGATTTTCTCCCTCACGCTGGACTTAAATGCACATTGGCCTTCATCGTTTCCCTTGTAATAATTAACAGGTCACTCACACAAGGTGTGAGTGGGGAGCAGAGGCCAGGCAGGACTGTGACTAACATTTTTCAGCAGGAGCTTGGTCTCCATGGCTCATCAGAGAGGGCCACCACACAGCTCTGTGGTGTAAGGATTCCTCCCATTCCCCCTTGTGTCCATTTACCAGTGGTCCTTTCTCCTGCCCATTTACCCATTGGTGACACCCACTGGGATGTAGGAGATGGTTCTGCTTGGAAGTTTGCCTGGAGAAGTCATGTGCCACACAGCCAGCTCTGGAATGGCTCTGCCAGCCCCAGTAAGAACCTTGTGTCCCAGGACATGGGCAGGAAGGAGGAAAGGGCTGAATCCCATGACATATCAAACTGTGAACCCAGGTCCTCAGCAGGGACATTTCTCATCCTGGTTTGCAGACAAGGTGGCACCCTCCAGCACGAGCCCCCTGAACCAGGGCACAGGGAGTGGGTCACACTAAACCTCTCCTCCTTTGATGGGACACCTTTGGGAGGATCATGAAAGGTTCCTACTGGGGCTGGCAGAGCCCTTCCAGAATCTTCTCCAGGCAGACCCCAGTCCTCAAAGCAGAACCATCTCCTACATCCCCCAGCCTCATCCTCTGTGGTCCCTCACCCCATGACCTATCACACGGAACATTTTAAACTTAGGTGAGCTGTGCTTGATCTTGGTTTCAAGGGAGGCAACAAAAACTCTCCCTCTCACTTTGTTTTATTCCCCTCTGTCCCAGATTTTTCTTGCAAATGCTGGCTACCTACTTGCTCATTAATTGCACTGCTAACATGAAGCCCACATCCATCCCTGCTCCCCAGTCTGAAGCTCCCTGGGAGCAGTGCCTCCCTGTAGGCTCATTATCCACAAGAGGCTTTTCAAAACTGAAATGTTTCAACAAGCTGAAGTACAGTTACCAGAAATTAAATATCTAGAAGTCTAAATCCCCTGGTATAACCAGGCAGCTCTCCCTGCACAGAGCTGATTTACACCCACACACAAACTTCTCCCTCTTAACACCTCAGCACCTGAAAGCAAAAGACAATTGCCTAATCCTAAGATGCATTAAATGCCTGCCCAAGAAGCAAATAGTGTCTCCAGTCTTCCCAAACCAGGAATGCTCCTCCACATGGGAAGCTCAAACCCCAAGTACCTGCCTGACCTAGCCCTTCTCCCCACCTTCCCACACTGCTGTATTTGCAGAAACTAACACTTGGAAACACTTGAAAGGTTTCACCTCAGGCCAGCAATTTCATCCAATAAGCCATTCCCAACAGCCATGAGCTACCACGAGTCCATTGGACACACTGGAATGACACAGGCTGATGGCAGTAGGATGTTGTCAGGTGTTATTACACAGCCTGGATCATCCCAAACTGCAGTGGCCAGCCCAATTGCTGGGCAGGATTGCAGCAGCTGCACCCAAACATGGACAACACCTTGAGTGCATTTGTGGCAGTCGTTTCCTTGCTGCTCCATCCTGTTCAGGCAGGAGTTGCTCTGCTCCCCAGCCCCAGGACAAGCTGCAGGGGACTTCTCCTCCTCAGGGATGAGACCACTGTCCCTGCCCACAGCCAAGGGAATGACACATCCTGCTGTTATGTGGCTCCTCTGCCTTGCAGCCCTGGGTGCACAGTGCAGGGTCCCAGCAGCAGGGCAGTGCTTATCTCCTGCCCCATGCACTGCTAGGTCAGCACTGGTGGCCATGCATGCTCAGGAGATGCAGTGCTCCTTGTCCTGGGTACAGATGTGATAGTTCATGTGCTCAGGAGACAATAAAAATTCACCGCACTGACAAACAAGCAAGCAGCCTTGGAGTGACAGACGTGTCAGCAGCATAAGCCCAGCACGTGCAATTTGGCAGATCTCTGTTGATTCAGAGGGTGGCAAACTCTGTCTCCCACTTTTCTCCAGGGACCTGGCAAGGGACCTTGAGTGTGCAGGTTGCCTGCTGCAGCAAACCCACCCTCCCCAGCTGGCAGAGGCTCAGAGCCTCTTGGCCACGCAGGCAATGCTGAATTTTGCTTGCCCAAGATGAAGGAATGAGTTGGTTTACATTACCTGTGCTGATGGGAGTGGTGGTGGCAGCAGAGGAAGTGCTGGGCATGACAGACAGGCGAGAGCCAGTGAGCACAGGGGACAAAGCCAGCCTCACAGTGTCACCCACGGCAGGATCAGGTGCTGGCAGGGGTATTGGCTGCACTCATGGGGGCAACTGGCACAGAGAGCTGAGGAATACAGATCTTCATCCTTTCCCCATTCCTCCCCTCCTGAGACACCACTCCTGTACCTTCCAAAAACCATTCCTCCTCCCTCCAGGACTCACCTCCTGGTGCATGCCTGGCCTTATGGAGTCTTTTTGTCGTCTTGGTGAAGGATAAGAGCAGGGCTATCAAAGAGGGGGCAGAAGAGAGCCCCTGAAGCTCACATGGGGCCACCTTCTCTCCTTGGCCAGAGACAGCCCCATTGTCACCGAGCCCAGCATCCATATCTCCTCCCAGCCCTGCTGTGGTGCCCAGCAGGGGTGTGGGGCAGGCTGCAGAGTAGCAGCAGCCCTGTAAAACCCACAGTTTCAGCAGCACCTGGGAGCTGCAGCCAGGCAGCCAGACCCTGCAGCACTGTTAATACACTCTCCTCTCCTTGCAGCAGAACTGACAGGACGTTTAGTGTCCCCTTGTGGGGTGTTCGCCCTCACTCCTGTCACAGAGGCTGAGAACGAGCCCTTCAGGGACTGGAAATTGTAAGTGGCGTTTCAAAGAGTGCAGCTCAGAAAAAAATAAAAGGTGCTGAAGAGCAAGTGTTTCTGGGGCAAAGGATGCTCGGTGGAGTGACAGGCAATTATTTTCACAAATGTTAATGAATAAATGGACTTCCTCTTCATTACCAAGCTACTTCACAGTCATCAGCAAATAGTTCCAATGACAATTAGTGAATTTCTAAATGGATTGAGGAATTGGTTTATACATAGATACCGATGCAATCAGGTGAAGTGATAGCCCAGCCTCACTCCTTACCTTTCCTCCTGAGGGATTTTCCTGTGTGCTGAATGGGTGAGGCATTCAGCTAACCATTATTTTCTTCTCAGCTCTTTCTCAGGGGAGCGACTCTTGAATGAAATCCAGCAGTTTAATTTTGGTGTGATATGAATGGGCTTTGAATGTATTTAATGTTTAAAGGCAGCTATTCAGCTCGGAGCCTGCTCCAGAGGAGCAGCAGGAAGCAGAGCAGACCCCCAGGAAGCGCAGTGGTGCTACCACAGCTCTTTTCTTCCCTCTGCAGGCCACACTCTGATTTTCACTCCTGGACTGTCCCATAAACCTGGAGGCAGTCCATCACTTCAAGACTCCTTGAAGACACTACTTTCGTTTGTTTGTTTGTTTGACCGGGGTGAGTCAGGTATACCTGTGCTGAGGCAGGGATAAAATGCCATGCAGAGGAGCCAGGGAAGGTGCTGGATTCAGTGGGAACCTCAGCACCTTGTCAGGCTGCTCTGAGCCCTGCCACATCAGTGGGAAGCTCACAGCTCTGTGCTGGAAACTGCTCCTCTCCACTCCTGGGGATGGGCAGAGCTCCCTGTGCAGGCTGTGTGGACTCACCTCCAGCCATGCAATGCAGGTGGGCTCACAAGGGGTGTGTTTCCCATGTTTGGGCTTCCTTGGCAGGGAGCTGGGAGCGTGGATCTCCCCCTCCTCACTCTCTCCCAGAGATCGCCTGTAGCACTGTGGGTCCATAACCCTGGCATCTGCCTGTGGGCCAAGGACAGCCTTGACACACAGCACAGCTTCAAGTTACCACACAGCTTTTCCTTGCACCTAAGTTAAGTGAATTTAGTGAGAGGAGACACCTTGGGCTAAGCATTGTGTCACCAACCAGCCAGTCCAGGATGAGGTGGACTACTAAGAGTGGAGTCTCATCCTGGCTGTCTTTATCCACACAACTCATTTGCTGCCCCAAACAAAGGTTTTCACCTCCCTATTCAGCTGAACAACCTCCTTTGATTGCCCCTTCCATCCCCACACATCCCACTGGGAAACTTCTGTGACTACTGGGAAATTAAGGTGAGAAGACACAGAAGGAGTTTCAGGTCACACTTCCAGCCATAGCTGCCTAGAAGAATCATTCTAGGACCAAGCAGACTTAGGCTGGAAAAAATATGTCACATTTACTGAGTGACTTTTTTGACTAACAGCCAGACTTTGAAAAATATTAGCAAGGGTAAAACATTAAGTGACAGAACAAGGACACTTTAGATGAAGGATGTTGTTCTCCCTTTAATTTACTCCCCTCTACAGCCTTGCAAAGATCTCAGCAGAGTAAGTGTCCTTATTGATGGATACACTATTCTTGTTAAGATGAGACAACATACTTATTTACAGCTTTCATCATTGTCATGAAGGCACAAAGCAAACAGATATAACTAATGAAGATTTAGCTGTTACATAATGTCTTTGCCAACTCCATGCAGAAGTCTGGGTAAGAACCCTGGAAATAAATCTTTTTATGACAGCATCTTTAAATGAATTTAAGACATGAAGAGATGTATTTGTAGTTTGTATTAGGACTCTGCGCATTGCTTTCCTGGAAAGATGTCTCAGGTTTGGAGTACAAATGAAGTGATGGCCTGAGAAACACCAAGGAAGTGAAAGTCACATCAGCCCTACGATCCAAGCAGTGAATTAGCACGTTCATGGTGATGCTCCACGATAAAGGTGGTGTGAGCTGTAAATAAGTAAATTGGTACCACCAGCAAGATGCAGACTCGGTAATAAAGGACCAACAGGCAGAAGAGATGGAGGAGTTGCAGTAAAAGCTTCTTCACTTCATTTGATCCTCTCTAGGTCCCTCTGAAGATTAGAACAGCCATGCGGGAGCAGCTCATGGTGGCTGGGACAGTAATGCTCCACAGCAAAGCAGGCAAGGTAATGCTTTCACAGCTCCTGCAGGAGCATGTTTAGTGCTACAGGAACAAGCAGATTGCTTTGATGTTCTCCTGAAATCCATTGTCTGAGAACCACAAGGAACTTAGTCCAAGTTTTACCACTTACCAAGTGGTAGAACTGGAGGTGGTGCATGATCACCTGGTAAGCTCCTGTGGAGCAGAGAATAGGATTTCTTTCTCTGTTTCCCACTATGACCTCACATCATCCTTTTACAGATCACACAGTGGGGAAGAAAACTCTCCTTGGTGAATGATTTCTGATCTGTGCCCTCCCAAAAAACACTCCCTAAACACAACTAAAAAGCAATCAGAGGAATTTAAATTTTCACTTTGTGGCCCCTTTCAAAAGAAAATGCCCCATGGCAAAGCCACAGATGTGAATATCTGTTTCAGAACTGTGAATTCAGACAGATACCAGCAGCTTGATCCATCTCTGCTTGGTGACTAAAAAATCCTTCTCCTCCATGTCAGGAGAAAAATGGCAAAGTAGAATCAGATCCTTCTTTTTAAAGTTAGGAGGCAGGATAAAGGCATTCTCCCTTATGACAGGTTAGTCAATGTTTGGGGGGTTGGTGGTTGGTCATACAGGGTGGTGAAGTCTTGTACTCACCCTCTCGTCTAGAAATGCTGAAGCCCAACAGAAGCAATGAAGGAATGGTTTCTGCACAGCTGGGGCCTCATCCCAGAGCTCTGCAGAGCTTTAATAAAAGTTACAAGGTTTCCTCCATGATGTTCTGTGCCCCTTCTTTCCCTCCTTCATACAGAGCTCCCTCACTCGGTGTCTGTGCCCCACATCTGCATCAGGGTCGCAGGGAGAGCCCCTCTGCCAGCACCATCCAGCTGCTGATGCTCCCTTGGAGGCAGCCTTGAGCATCAGGGGCAGCAGCTCCTCTTGCTCCACTGAGGAGTCCATCAACACATCTAATTTCTTTTCACATCCAGGCTCATCGAAAGACAGCTATATTTCACTGCCATTTCCCTGCAGTCACTGTGTTACAGACTCACAGAACTGGAAAGGAAATCCATGTCTTTGAGCCAAACCCTATAGATGCAAGATCCCCTTTTAAGCTTCAGCAAGAGCTGAACTTTTCTACAAAGTCTGTCGATCCATTTCTGGCTGAATAACATTTCAAAGAAAACTGACCAGATAAGATACCTTTTTTTTTTTTTTTGTAAAAAAGAGCATTTTTGAATTGATGCTGAATTTCCTTTGACTAGTTGATAAAATAGAAGTCGAAAAGCTCTGAGGGTCAAGGATATATAGGAAGTGAGTACAGTCTTTAGAGTTACTATCCCTAAGGAAAAGAACCAGAAAGGAAGGCTTAGACAAAATGGTTGCTGAGACAACGAAGGAGGAGGAAAGGAGGGGCGGGGGGAGGAAGGAAAAAGTAGTAAAATCAAACTTAATGGCTTGCTGCAGTTTGTGGGGACTGAGGAAACAAATTCTGGGACTGAGGGAGTTGTCAGGCAGTGAGATAGGGTTACACATCCTCCACACAGAGCCTGCAGTGCTGGCTTGATTAGGCAAAAGGACTTGGGATCACTACAGACAGAGCCGCCTTGCTCCCTGTCAACTTGCACAAGTAATCAGCATCCCAAAATGACATCTCCCTCCAGGGCTGAGATTTCTTAAAACAAAACTAAAATAAAAATAAAAAGCCTCTTTGGTCCTGTTTCCAACCTAGCTGCACTACCAAAAGAAAAAATAATTGTTAAGAGACAGAAAGACTCTGACATTCTCCAGCAACAACCCCAATGCTAATCTTCACCACGATAATAATAATAATAACAACAATGACTTATATTATTCCTACACCACAGTTGAGCAGCTCATATCCTGAGGAATACATCAGACTTGATAAACTACTGCCATCAACTTGCACAGTGTGCTGAGACTTAGCGTGGGAGGATGCTGATGTTTCATGATGCCCTAGAGAGACTGAGGACAAAATGTGATAAAGATTCCCCCCTGTAGACCTCAATTTCCGGGGAGGATTTTGAGTACATGGAAGGGGAATCATACCATTTGGGACAGTGGCCAGGACACAGGAAATAATGCCCTTGTTCTTGGCCAAAGCATCAGTGAAGCTTTGTTACTGCCAACTCCAAGCCTTAAAAATTCTTGAGATGGGGGCCAAAATTGAATGATATTGGCTTAGATATGATAGGGACTTTTATTCCAGCAGTAGAGGTTTTTTGTTCTTTCTGGTTTCTGTTCCCAGAGGGTGCATTTTTATACTTTTCTCCATCATAATGAGCTCTAGCAGCAAGTCTCATGTATGCATGAAGTTTGGTAAGTTTACTGCACTCCCATGACTGCAGAAACTAGGACTTCAGGGAAAACAATAAATCTCACCAGTTTCACAGGAGAATAGTCAATGCTGGTGCTCAGCTGAGGCTCCTCTCCACTCTTACACTTCCCCACTCTCCTGGCAAAGCCTCTGCTCTGAAATGTGCAGCATTCCAAGCTGCAGCTCCAAGGGTGGCTTTCCAAGAGTGCCTCAAGAAACAAGGACTTCAGTGAGCAATTAAACCTATGAAAACAGCTTTTTTTTGGATGTCCATCATAGTGTAGGAGGCTCTGGTGTCAGAGGAAGGTGTGGGGTTGCACAGATCCACTCTCATGGTCAGAGTGCACTGCTGCTGTGGATTTTCTCCTGGCTAAGGAGGCTTCAGCTCACACTTTAATTTTTCCTTTGTGGCGGGATGGACAGAATCTTTCTCTTTTGATCCATCATTTATTTACATGAACCTTGTAAGGACTTCATGTATTTAAAACTATCAGTTCTCTACCAGATGTAGTCAGTGTTAACCAAGGCACCCACTGGGTTGTGATGCTCACAAGGACCAACAGACCCCTGCAACCTCCTCCCTGTGAGCACCCCAGGAAATTCCCCTTCCAAATCCAGGGAAACTAATTCCTCACATCACTCCTGGCAGTATCTGTGGCTTTTCTCCTCTCACCTACAAGATCCCCACACACAGGAAAGGCAGGAATGGTGTCACAGGGCCTGGTGCTGCCTGGGCCATGAGCTCAGCCACTATTCTTGTGATAGACCTGAGTCCTGACTCATATTTTTATGGGGAAATATGCAGCAGAACAGTTCTGAAGTTGCACAATTCAATTAGAACCAAACAAACCAAAACAACTCCCAAACCCCACTAGCCAAAGACAAGCTCTCAGTAACCTCTTCCACTTTTTGCTGACCTGCTTTTCTGTGCCTAAGTGAGCAGAAAGCAGCAGAAACATATTTTAACAGATTGTTTCCCACCTCTTCCCCACCTCCCCAAGGCAGGTTTAATATCTCTCCAGAGAGAAAAATTAATCTCCAATAAATCATCAATTACTGCAGCACTTAAACCCTGCTGGTCCTTCAGCGCTCTGCCAGAAGGGGATTGATTCCCCGCCACACCCTGAAGCGGGGTCCCTTTAGCCCAGCTCTTTGCCATCTCCTGAGCCCTGCTTTTCTCCGGCTGACCCTGGAAGCCGCTCCTGGTCCCCAGGGATGCGCTCCCAGCGCTGCCCCTCCCGGGACGGTGCCCGGCAAGGATGCGGTGGCTCCAGGCTCCGCGGGCGCAGCTGCCAGCAGATGGCAGCTGGAGATCGCGGAGGGAAATTTGGGAGCTCTCTGCTCGTGCAAGCACAGCCCACAAATCCTGGGTGACCTTGGCACAGATGGTCTCACCACCGGGCAGGGATGGGTCCTCCCTGCTTTTCACCCCGAGCCCCAGCAAGGACAGAGAAGAGAGGGTGGGAAAAGACACAGTGCTTATCCTTCCAGACATTGGAAACAGATTTTTTTTTTTTAAATCCACAAATTCACAGGCCATATCTCTCCTCCCTTCACCCCAGGCTCAACCTCTCAAGCCACAGAATCATTTAGATGTCATTTTCTAACCCAATCCCACCACAAACTCGCTCATGCAGGTCCCTGCCAGCCCTCAAATGCATTTTAGGCAGAGGAACTCAGAGGACAGGAGCAATCCCTGTTCTCCCTCCACACCAAAGCCTCACCCACAAGCCACCACTGCAGCAGCTCCCAGAAACAAGCATTACCCTGTTATCAGTTCTTGCTTCTTTCCTTTTCAGGTCCCACCACCCATAAATGTCCCTCCACCACAGTCAGTCCTACAACAGGACTCACTCACTGTGCCATGGCACAACCCCAGCTCCACACCTTCTGAGATGTTCTCTGCTCTAGTCTCCTTCCCCTCCTCCCAGCTGATAGCCCAGGTAAGCTGTGCCACAGAAGGCACCTGTGGGAAGGAACCATCCCCACCTTCCCACCCAGAGGAGCTGGCTTTGAGGAGCTGCAAACGTGAGAGAATCCACCCAGTCCCTCATGCACTGATTGAATAATTGCTTCTTCCTGAAGAGGCCAAATGGGCTCTGCTAATGCAGCTGCTTGTGTTACCCTTCCAACCCAGACAATAGGAATGCTTTGTATTAAAATATATAAAAAAGCTAAAGATAACCCCCCAGCTTAAAAAGTTCCTTGTTGTCTAAGGGACAGATCCATATCTGATCCTGAGGTGTAGGAAGCACTGTGCATCCTCTGGATCCCTGGTCAAATGTGTAGGACAAAGGTGTGTCCCACCAGGGGGACTTCTGGGCAGCCTACCCTCAGTCTGGGGTCCACTGACCCCCTGAGCAGCTTTCACCCCCAGAAGGATCCTGCTGTCCCAGCTCCTTGCACAGATTCCTTCCACAGGCAGCACAGAGATTATTCACACACAGAAGCTTTTCTTGGCAAGGAGAGAAAATGAAAATAGCATTTTTTTTCCCATTCCCCCATCCCCCAGCCCCCAAAGCTTCAGTTCTGCAGAAGCCAAAGGAGCCAAAAAAGGGGCTAGACAACACATCAAGCACTACCCATTTAATCCAGGTCCAGTTCCTCATTTACCAATGTCAGCCTCCTGTCCAAGCTTTCTTTGGCTTTCATCTCTTCTTTTATCTGCATGCTGTCTCTGGTTTGCCCCTTCTGTTTGCTACTGCTTTGATCTCTTGAACTTCTGCAATCCAGACCCAAATCCATGAGAGCTTATGCTGAAGGGTTTCCAGTTTTTTTTCTGTTGTTACACTCTTTAAATTCTTCCTTTGAAAATCTTCCTCTGAAAATTCTGGCAAATTCTTTCTGTGCAGCAAATGAGGAGTTTAGATGTCCAGCCTCGGCAAGTGACCCTTTGACAATTCCCCAGACCCTTGGACGTTTGCATCCATGTGGTTTTTTGTTTCTTCCATCCCAAACCAGTAGTGGCTCCCCTGTGCAGGCTGAGGCTGTACCAGGCAGGTCTACAAGAGCCCCAGAATTAGTTGTAGAGTTTTGCCTATACTGTGTTATCTGGTTATGTGGCACAGAGAGTGTACACACACACAGAGTGTTCCATAATTAAATTTCTAAGAAAAAACATGGGAGACACAGTGGGAGCCCTCTGTGCTAACTCATTTGAATCTAGCTATTTCTTTTCCAAAGGTGGATGGTGATTCTTTATTTCATCATGAATACAGTGAGAAGAGGAAAAAAGGCAGCAGCAGAAGGGCAGACAGGTTTTTCAGCAAGTTTTGCTATCCCCAGGTAGGGATGTAGGCACCATGCAGTTATGGGAGGGCTCATTTCCCATCCTAGAGAATGCAGGAGCACTGCAGCAGAGCAGAGCATGGCAGGGACTGTGTGGATTCCCTGTGAGTGGCACTCAGCCTGCTTGCTCAGAAAGCAGCCCCTCATGCTGTTCTCCAGTCGTGTTAGAATAGCTGTGTGCAAGGGAAGTGGCCTCATTTTTACTCAGAAGTGTGGGAGAAGAAAAACATGAGAATACATTGTTGTCCTTTGAACTTCCTAATTCTTCACCCTAAGGGACAGTGTCAGGGCAGACTGTCCAGTCTGTCCCTCATGGCCTCTGGCTGATATGAACTAAGTTGAAAAGGAGCTGGGGTCACTGCACTGAAGTGTCTTCCCCAGACCTACCTGGCACAGCCACCTCCCCTCACCCCCAGAGCCACTGCAGGCTGGGGCTCCTCTGCCCCAGAGCCCTGAACGCTGGGGCAGCAGCTGGGCCAGCAGGACCTGCCTCCCCCTCACAACCAGCCATCCCCAGCTCAGGGCCCTGCTGCCTCTCCTCAGGCTGATTCCTTTTGAAAGCAAAGCACATAACATAAGGCCTGTGTTTATTTTCCCCTTAAATTATGGTGGCTTGATTTTAATTGAGAGATCTGCCAGAATAAGGCACATTTGTGCAGCTGTCATCAGAAATGCATGCTTGCTTTTTTCTCCTTATTTTTCTTTTCTTTCTTTCTTTCTTTTGCTTTCTTTCTTTCTTTCTTTCTTTCTTTCTTTCTTTCTTTCTTTCTTT
>VYZP01029381.1:127829-147003 GCA_013400635.1 Hypocryptadius cinnamomeus
CCTCCCTCCCTCCCTTCCTCCCTTCTCATTTCCCTTCCTCTCTTCTTTCCTATATCAATTTGCTTGATGCAACCCTTTCCAGGCTAAGCTGCCCCACTTCCAGAGAACAAGACAAAAGGGGAAGAATTCCCAGGGGAATCTCAGGGAGCCCCAGCTGAAGTGGCACATTTTCCCCTGTGTACCTGGTGACACACTGGTGGCACTGGGCAAGCCGTGCATGGCACCTCCAGAGAGAGGACTACAGGGGACAGACTGACACAACCTCTGTCTCACAAAGAGTTTTCCATTGCTGTGGCCCAGACTTCCCTATAATATGTGGAGTTTGTGAAGTTTTGAAGGAAGGCTCCAGGTTTGTATCATTCCCAGACCCAGAGCTGAACAGCTGATGGACAGTGGTCCTGGGTATGGGATGCTGTGAATGGCTCCAAAAAGAGCAGTTGCCCAACAAGGAGAGGGGTCTTGCTGGCATCCTGTGTGGCATCACCACCCCAGCATCCTCTAACCTCCCTAGCCCCTTGCTTTATACCAAAGAATTCTACTTTACATCGTGGAAAGCAACCAGGCAGACCCAGCCCCGCCTGATTCTTTTTCTCATATGGAACAGCTGGAAAAAGACAGTAGCCTGAGAAACTGGCTGACCTTCTTTGATGCATTCAGCTGTCTAGCCTTGTATTTGTCCTTTAAATAATTTGTCAGAAACCAAACAACCCCAAAACAACCAATCAGCAGTAAAACAAGAGCCCAAACAAAACAAGAGAGACTTCTTTTTCCAGCCTTGCCCTTCTGCAGTTGCTGGTCTGAAGCAGTTTAATCTAAAGCAGGCTTTGGCAATTGCTGGAGAAAGCAATGTCCGTGATGGGTATTTAGAGACCAGGGCTCGCCTTCCATACACTGTCCAGGGGCTTATTACCTGCTGAAAAAGCTTAATGTGCTTCAGGTGCTATGTGATGTCCAGATGTCGTGGCAGAAGCCACTTGGAGATTGCTGGTGATAGAAATGCTGCTGGGTGAATGCAGAAACATTAGTGCCAAATGTGATATTTAGTCCCAGTTCATCTATTTGTAGAGAAACACAGGCTGAGCTGCTCAGGGCCAGAGGCTCATCCATCCCAGTACCCTGTGCGTGGCACTCAGCAGTAGCAGGTTCTTAATGCACAATATCAGGGCATGCAGATCATGGCTCAGGGCCAGTGATTTGTGGTGCTGGGATTTCCAGAGCCTGACATAGTGCCTTTGTATTTAATAGCCTCTGGTGAATTTTGCTTCCAGGAATTTACCTAGCTAATTCTAAATCCCTTTGTACCCACAGTTTCCTGTGGCAAGCAGTTTCACAGCTTAACAACACGTATTGTTTAGTGCTGCCCATTTTTTCTTACCCTGAAGCTGGGTGAGTGTTCTCTGCTGGATGCCACTCAAGACCTGCCCCGGATCCAGCTGACACAGGAGAAATGGATGGATGGGTGGATGGAATCTGAAACAGCATTTCTTTGTGGTCAGATGTGCAATTATCAGTAGGCCACAAGCAAGGTGTGTTTTAGGAGCCAAGACACAGCTCCTCCCCTGCCTGGTTGCTAACAGGTCGCATGGTGCTGTCTGCTTTATGGATATAGGGAGTCTTTGAGAATGAACAGGAGAAAATGGGCACAATCTGGGTAGGGAATGAAGGGCAGCATGGAACCAGATGTGTTTGTCAGAGCGGTAGAAGATGGTCAGATTGAACGCAGCATCCCCTGTCAGGAATGTGGGAATTGTGTTCTAACAGCTTTATGCCCAGTTCAGGGAAGGAAAAGAAAGTTGCAGGCTGTGATCTGTGTGCAAAGACTTGGAAGCAAAACCTTGAAGTGGGAAATCCTAAAGGGAGAAAGGACACAGCACCCGTTGTTGCAACACATGAGGGGACTGATTTCTCTACAGAGGTCTGTGAGACCAACCTGGCAGACATAGTTGTCTCTTTCATCTGAGCAGTGACAGCTTTTGGGCTAAAGCTCACCAAGTGGCTGGGCCCTGGCAAGGTAGAATAGCTGTCTTTAAATTAGGTCACTCAAGAAGTTCAACTTATCAAAGCCACCTGCATGATTTCTACTCTTATCAGGAATAGTAGTTGTTGGGAATTGTTCAGCAAGCTATGGCTCAGGCATGGGGGACTTAGAAATTGTTCTCAAATCCACATATGGTAAAAGCATCATGGTGCTTTATTTCCCTATGAACACGAGTGATGAAGCTGAAGTGGGAATGTTTTCTACTTAGAGTCCAATTTCCAGAATTGCTCAGCTCCCATTTAGGCAACAAAGTCATTGGCCAGATGTGGGAAAGAGACAGTCAAAGGGATGGTGCTGAGCAATCCTATGTGGCTCCTTCCTCGAATGAGAAATTCAAAGCCTCCTCAGCTGACTGTGAGCCTTTTCCAAAGGCTATTTATGGATCCAGAGACTGTTTAAAAACTTCATGGTTGACCTCAGGCACACGCTGGATGGTCAGCACATTTTTCTGGGAAAGCAGAGTGCAATTCAAGATTTCTTGTAACTTTTTTTGTTCACCTGACACATGTGCTCCAAAGACAGTGAAAGATGAGAAAATAATATGGGCTTGATAAATGACCGAAAGAAAGTTTCCGATCTGCAGCAGTTCCCATTATTCTTCTTATTCTTGGCATCAGCAGAGTTATGGCAATCTCCCCCTTCCCCCCCCTCCCAAGGTCTACTCTGTAACCATTTTTTTTTCCTGTCAAATTCACAGGAGTGGCACCTGGGACTATTTTGACCAAGGGGAAATTGACTGAGCAAAGTTGCCTCTTTTCAAATACATTTTCTTGAGGGACTGGAATGAATGAGAATCATAGTCATAACATGGCTAAACAGTCTTTGTTTAACTTAATGCAATATAATAACCTAAGTGTTGCAACACAGCTCCTTGCTGTGACATCCTTTTTCCATTTGCTTAATTTTCACCCCAAACACACGCTGTTAATAAGCTGCTGAGAAAATACAGCTCTTGTGACAAAATCCAGAAACTGAGCCCCTGTATGGTGTGTTAGATACACAACTCTTATTTGGACTGGCAAGTGGCACTGCAATTGGTATTGCAAAATAGATCCATTTTTCTTGCTGCCAAATGTGATGGACAGATGAAAAGGGAGGGTTGGAGAAGTGGATGGCAATAAGCAGAGAACCAGTAAAATAAAATCCCTGACAGAACGGTAACATGTGAGTTAGAATAGACATGTGATTGCCAGAAGGGAAATGCAGGATGCAGGGTGCTTTGTCAACAGCCAAAGTTAAAATAAATGTCACACTAGTACTGAAAACTACAAGATTAAACTCCTCCTGGTGATTTATAATTTATAAAAGAAAAAGGCAGACAGACTGAGGTCAAAAGAAAAACTCCTATTGACTTTAGTGGGTTTTGGAGAGGATCCAGTGCAGTAAAGGTTCTGATCTGATCTCTGGAGTCACAGTATGTTTGACCAGTGATTTTAATCAGCAGAATCAGGCTCTTAATCACAGTTTGGTTTACATTTACTGCCTTTTTACTTGCTTTGTAGCAAATCTGGAAGTCATACTTGTTCTTTAGGAGCTAAGTGAAAGTAAATAAAGACTGCCATAAAATTTTGACATCTTTAAATTAAAAGACAATTACATTAAGGAATATGAATAACCCTTTCCCCCTTGGTTTTACCAAACCAGCCCAATGCTTAGAAAAGCCTGAAATAAACTCTGGTTGGTTTTGTACAGACAACAATATCTTGAAAGTTGCACAAATTGTCCTGCAGATTGCTGGGGAAAGGAGATTTCCTCTAACAGAAAATGCAAAAGGCTGTCTTCCTTAGTGAAAGCTGAGAAATGCATTTTATATCATTTATAAAAAGTAATTCATACAAAAATGACATAGTGCCATGTGGAAAATAGGAAATAAAATACAAAGACACTGGTTCCCAGATCTTTATCCTTCCCCCAGCTACAGCATTCTGTGACTTTCTCATCAGGGATTTCCAGGCTTCAGTTGGAGACTGCATTTGCCAGGCACTGAATACTGAGATCCAAGATGCAAAATCAAGGACAGAATGCAAAACAAGAAAAAAAAATTTCAGCTTTGGCCACTCAAACCTTTTCTGAGAGTCTCAATGTGTTTCAGGTAACAAGACCAGTGTTTGTGGAAGGAGTGTTCAGAACTACATTTCCTTTGTAGAAAAGGAAATGTCTTACAGAGGTATCCATTTGTGTGGGAGTGGATGGTTTGTAAGCATGTAGAAAATAGATAAATGCTGCTGAGGCTCCCCACACATTGGAAGTGGCTGTGCAGGGGCTCTATTAGCCCTGGACAATTTGGGAGTGGCATTCAAACCAAAGGCTGCATGTTTGACACAGGTCCTTCAGGAACACTGAGCTGCTGAGAGGATTGCAGTGAGCCAAATGCAAGTGATCTACCAGGGATGGTGAATTCAAACATATGTTACTTGATTATTGATGATTTTATTCAGTTATTTCTTGGATTAGTAAGTTTTCCTTTCAGTTATACCCTCTGAAAGCTGGAGACACACAAGTTATTTTAAAATTATAGATAGATTTCAAACCTCAGAAGCCTATGACTTCCCAAAAGAAGAAACATTTCAGATGATAATTAACAAAATTATTTTTCTGTAGTCTGACTGTAGTTTTTTGGGTTTTTTTTTTTTGCAGAATCTCTTACTTCTATCTGCTAAAACCAAATAAAATGGGTGATTAACAGTTTCCAGTGTTCCAGAAGTTACGTCAGGCTCTGTCAAAGAGCTCCTGGGCTGTTCAAAGAGCTGTCTGAGGGAATTACAGATCCCTCTTGTTGATGAGATCCTCTGCACAGAGACCTGGCTCAACAAGGCTGAGTCAGAGTCATGGATTTGTGAGCAGAGTCCTTTTGAAGAGTCAGGAGAAAATCCTTCCCCATGCCACCCCCTTTGTGGTTCTGCTTCTTGCACAGAACTGGAGACAATTCTGAGCAGAATTTTCTGGCAGCCAAGAACCAACATATGGCACAGGCATTGCTCTGGGGCAGAGCCTGTGGCTGTGATCATCCAGGAGAGGAATGACTAACTGTGGGATAGCTGGAAATCACATAACTAAGATGGGAAGATGTCTTAACACCAACACTAGGAAAAGAAACAAAACCAAAAGGCAAGAAAGAAGGCAAAAGGTACTGCCTGCATTTGGGAAGAAAAAAAAAAAACTATTATAGCAGTTGTTCTAATGCATAAACATTGGGGAAAATCTGAAAAGAACTCTACTTTGAAGAATGGAGACATCTTCATTGTTTGAAGGGGGTTTTTGCTGCTGGGGATGAGAAGTCAACACAGCTGCAAGGCCTTAGATCTGAAGGACAAAAATTACTGAGAGTATGGGCAAGATTGCCCACATAAGCTACAAATGGAGACAAACATGAATCACATGGACAAATAAAAACTCCAAGGAGCAATACCCAGAAACTTAGTGCTGTCTGTCTCTGGGAGACTGGGATTAGATCACACATTGTGATTTTTGTTTGACATTAAAAATTCCTTTGGAGCAGGCTTTGTGAAACAGCAGCATTGCTGGAAAGAAAAGGTCCTGAAAAATGTCTTCATAGTTTTCCATGTATGTGTATAAATATTAAACTGCCTTCCTTTCAGACATGCCACTGAACTCTGCTCTTGTTTGCATGTTGAACCTGGAACCTTCTCAAAAGTTTTGCCTACGGATAATTCATGAGTTAAAGCCCAAATTGAAATGCCATGTTACAACCTGTAGAAATGTTAGACAAATATAATGACCATATTTTCCAGTTACCTAATACCCACTCAAAATATAAACCCCAAAAGAACAGAATTGTTTTCATTGCTGTTAACCAGACAATATCACTCCATCTAAATATAGTATGTGATGAAACCAATTTAAATATTGTCCAAGTATTTAACACTGTAAATATTAGACTTAACACTCCATAAAATCAGGCTTTGATGATGTAGGCTGACAAAGGGAGACTAGTTAATTGCAGATTACATCATGGCTAGGACAGCATCACTGCTAGGACAGCCATGATAAATGTGAGGTGCAAAGTAAATCTAATAAAATAAAAATAGTCTCTGTTCAGTGTTCACCTTTATCAGTTTTGCTAACCTTTCTTAGCAAAGACTGGAAGGGAATGTAGTCCTAGGTAAAGGAGTATCTGGAGTTCAATATGTTGGTGAAGTTTGCATTTAGGGCCTGACTCAGAAAAATATCCACGTCTGTGTTTGACTTCTAGGATGAGGTTTTGTCCTTTTCTCTACAACAGGGCTCATATGACCTTCTGACATTTTCCTGCAGTGGGAAGATTTCCTGAGTCAGGGTCTGAATCTACCTCATGTTGTTGTAAAATATGGCACAGCTCCATCAGAGTTGGGGAAACAAAATTTTAAAGCTTTTGGTTACTGATAACTTCAAAGGATTTCTTAAACTTCTGAGTTCAGATAACTATCTTGAAAATGGGGACAATTTCCTGGCAGTACAGGCCTGATTTTCTTCTTGTAGCAACCTGCACCCTTGTGTGTCTGTCAATCTGAGTTAACCTTCCTTGACATCTGCCCAGGTATTGACATAAAGATGGATCCTGCCCTGTGTTTTACACAGGACAGTTTTGTGGTACCAGGATGCCCTCTAAGCCCGGAGGTGGGATGTGTCTACATGGGTTTAGCTTCAGGCTCATATGGGTAGGAATTTCAGCCTCCAGGTGAAGCCTGGCCCCTCACTGGAACTCCTGAATGGGATGGAGGCATCCATTCCATCGTCCTCTCCCCTCCACCGAGGGCTCCCAAATGTGCCATACAGAGTCCTTCACTCTCACTTGCCCCAGACAGCAAAAGTGCATTTCTATGGACTACAAAAAGTGCAATGATTTTCCTGAAAGGACAGTGAATAATTCTGTGTAAGTTCCCATCTTTTATTGTGCTGAGCTGATAAAGTATCTTAGGGAGGACCTCATTTATTGTTGAAATCACTCAAGGTGCTTCTGGTGGCTGATGTGACCAGCAAGTGGCTGCCACTGTATTTTGGGCATAAAGGCTTTGTAATTCCCAAAATGCTGTTTGCCTCTCTTATTTCATGGATCTCTGTTTCTCTCCTTCTGCTCTATCTAAGTTGAGTCCCTGCACTTTCTACAACATCTTTCAGTGCCCAAAACACCTAAAATCAGTGATGCTGGAAAGAGCCTCCTGCTAACAAAGGATCTGGTCCCAAAGTGGCTTGTGAGGCCTGTTAACACATCAGAGTAAAATCAAAATAATGATGTTATATAGAGTAAGTGAGTCCAGCTGTCGATGTTGACACCCTTGAGCCATGAAAGGAGAAATGTGATATAACCTTGGGTAACTGTGGTTTGTGCAGGCCCAGCTCCATTGCCTGACTTTGTGTTTGCCTGCACACAGGAATGGTTACCTGCAGAGATGCAGTGGTTTAGGCCTGGAGATGGTGGTCAGCATTACCTCAGCAGCAAAGCCAGGAACTGAAATCTGCACTGGTTATAAAAACTATCTTGTGTGTGTGTGTGTGTGTGTTTGTGTGTGTGTCTTTGTTTCTCCTCCCTGTTAGGTGGTTGAATTTTATGTTTAGGGAGATGCACGTTTGCTCTTGGATCATCTCCCTTAACCAGATGGTATCGTTGTGATTGTTGTGACACTTCATTGTTGCTGCCGGCTNCAGGGCACAGCTTCCACAGGCCAGGAGCACACTGATCACAGGAGCAGGCAGGAATGGGATGCAAGCCCCCCTCCAGCTTCCCTTGTTTCTACTGTATTTGTCTTTCTTAATTAACCCTGCACCACGTTACTGACCCAAAGACATGGCAACAGCAGTGTTGAGAACTGCAGGGATTAAGACATTTACGTTACAATACCTCAGCCATGAGATCATAAATGCCCTTATGCTGTATTTTGTTATCCTGGGTTGATAATGGAGGCTGATAAAACTCCCACTTTCTCTCTGTATTCAAGTGAGTTAATGTGTCTGGGCTCGTGAGATCCCGGCAGGCAGAGAAAGCAACAGCACAGAGTCCCCAGCCTCGGATGTAATCAAGTAATGAGGCTGTTTGAGGACATTACTTGTTAACATATTAGCAGGTACCAGGGGTAAGTGAGTGTTTATTTAGTCCTGGTGTAAAAGCATGTCTAAAATGATTTATGCTGGGAGCTGTTTCACAGCAAACAGGCTGCTTTCATGAAAGCGGGTCAATCACCATCTCCCGTCTGCCCTCATAAATCATATTCAGGTGCTAATGTAACCAAAAGGTTTATATAATCTGCACAATCAGCGTGGAGGTCTGGGTGGATACAGTAATAGCCTGCCTGCATTAATGCCTTCTGCCTCTAAAGGTTGATATTTGAGGGGAGTCAAATGATTGATTTAAAGAAGAAAGAAAAGAAATAAACTTCCATGACAAGTAACAAAGTGTATGCACAGTTTTCCAGCCACATTTTACACACACAGGAGTAACTTGCCACTGTTGAGATCTGCTGCTGGGACTGGTTTTGCATCAGGATAACTTCTATACATATTCTCTAACAGAAAGTGGACTGTGATTTTAAGGTAACAATGACAGATACCAGAAGCACAACACTGTAAACTGGGATTTGCTTTCTATGTTCCCCAAATTTCTCTGGTTAAAGCTTAGTTTCATATTATTGAACTCTGGTGGAGGACTCCTTTGAGAGATGACATAGGTCTGGAAGGACCTTCTGGACCTACATGCAAAACATAACTTCATTAAGTTCCATCTTGAAAGTTGCCACAGATAATTTTTTTCTGCTGTTTACTTCTTCATCCTCCCTCCTCTTCCTGAGGAATGTTACAAGACCACATTTCCCTTCTTCCCAGTTTTCAGCTCAAACTTATTCATTGCCAGTTTATATTGGTAGCCAGATTTTATCCTATTTTTCCTGTTCTCTTTCCTATGTCAACAGTGTCCTTTAGTTTAAATAACTTTTCTCTCACACATGTATTTACCACTGGACAGGTTTCTACCTTGGGTCTTCATGAGGTCTTAGACCACAGAACACATAATCCCCATAAAATCTTCCACTTTCTTCAGAAAAAAATCCTATTTTAGTTCACATTAATCAATAGTATCTTCTCTCAGCCTTCAGTGGTTGACACCAAACAAGAGAAACCATTTGTCTCATAAGCCAATTTGGATTAGTCTCACAATTGCACATACCTTTGAGCAGCACACAGCTCCTACTTACAAAACTGCAGCTCCCTCTTTTGCTAACAGCACTGTTAGTGCTGAAAAGAAGGTTTCAAAGTATTGTACCATAATACTTTGATTTGGGAGCAATACTTTATGAATACAAGAGGTGAACATATTTTTTCTGAGGAGTAGCATCATGTTACTTGTTTGCTGAAAGTGTCTGGAGACTTACTGATGGACCATGAAGTCCAGACTGTAGGTAATGACTGTGCTTGGACTTCAGTTGTTAATTGCTCTTCATTATTTGCTTCTTATGAGTCATATTATGCCATTATAAAGTCATAAAGCATTAGGAATTGAATAAGGACACAGGAGGGATACTGAGCAAAATAAATAACCAGCCATGGGCAAAGATCAGTAAATATATGGTATGAGCAGATTGAAGTTAAAAAAAAATGTTAAAACTTAGTGTTTGGTGACTAAATGTAAGTAAGAAAAGAATTTGTGGAAGCATTCAATAATAAAGAAGTTTTTTTTGTGAGTGACAAAGATAAGGATGTTGCCCTTTGTGGTATTGTTTGGGGATTTTTAAAATTTCTTTCCCCATCACAATAACCCACTTTTTTGTTTTTGGTAATACTCTGTGCTAGGTTAAGGACAGCTAAGTTTTTTGTATGAGCTGCACCTCTTTGCACAAAAGCAAATAAAAAGGATTATGTCAATCCAGACTGTAGAACAGCTCACAGAGACTCACGAAGGTTGAGTTTGTTTGATGTGCATCATAGACAAACAAAGCTGCATCTGCAAGGTGTGTGGTAGTTCCAGTTACAAAACATGCTTGTGACAATTCCTGTGGTATGTCCCTTTTAGTTAATTTGTGGCAGACCAAAGGAAACCTTTACAGCAAGCAAAGGTGCTGCTCAGCTGTTAAGAAAGCTGGTTTGTGAAGAGGGACATGGTGAGTCCAGAAAAATCCAGGTCTATATGTTAGGTACATAAATGAGATGTTCTTTCTTTCTTGGGAAAACTGATTGCAGGATGTTCCAAGGAACAGGGTATTCCAAATGTTCTAGTAATTGACTAGAAAATGTTTAGACAGTGACTTCTTTCTTCTACAAGAAAGTAATGGCATCAGTCCTCCTTAGTTTTGTTTATTTGTTTTGGGCACTCTAGAGAAGATGGTGGGAATCACAGTCAGTACTTGTATCACCTCGTATTTTTCATGCTTTATTTCATTCCTGTTAAAGTAATTGAGGTAATGTGACAAGGGTCATTGAAAATCATCTTAAATACTCTTCTCAAGTCCCTTTGAGCAGCGTATTAATTAGGGTGTGAACTTGGCTGGGTGTTGGTTCGGGTGTTTGGCCACCACTGATGCCAAATGTTCTCCAGAGATTTGCTGTGTGATGTTGGGCAAGTCTTCCTGCCCCGGCAGCCTGTTCTGTTTCACTTGAAGTTCCTTGGCACTGATGTTTCTGTCTGGCTGTAGGCATGGCTTCCATTCAACATGAGGATGGGGGGCCTCAAACTACACAATTCTAGTTACAAAAAAAACAAAATTTACAGTGAGACTGTTTATTGCACATAATGGATCAGCTTAACTGTGTCATTCTCATTCTGAGAATCTCATTTAGGCATCAAAGCCATCACCACAGGATGTAAATAGTCTTTCAAAAATTAAGTAAAGATGACACACATGAGCTGATTTTTAATTCTTTTACTCCAAGTCATGCACATATTGTGGCTTTTTTCTGTGACAATTTATTTCAATTTTATTCCTTTCTCCAATAATCATTTATTGACTTAAGCCATTTGTCACTTAGACAATCACTGTGATCTTTAATTCTGACTTAAAAATCTATATAATATGAGACATAATTAATACACCTATTGCCAGCGATTAGACAGGGTAGACAATCAGTCTACCCTGATTGTCCAGCCAGCAACATACATATAAATAGTGCTAAAAATTGCTTTTTGCCATTACCAATAAAATATACAAGTAGCCATCAGGTCAATGGGAATCACTTGTCATTTATCTGTCCTAGAAAGGAAAATAATACAGAATGAAACAGAAAATGGAACTCCCTGGATTGGTATCCTCAGTTGTGATTCATCTAACCACAATAGCTGAGGTGAATGGAAGAGATGTTGTGCAATAACCTTAAACAAGATAACTGTTGTTTAAAAGACCAAAGTTAAGGAAACAAATTTCACCCTTTCACTAAAGGTCAAACTACCTGACTCCTAAAACACAGCCAGTGAATAACCCTGCTGCCCAAGCTCCTGTGACAGCCTTTCCTCAAGGTCGTAAGATGAGCGTAGGGTAATGTTTAACATAGCTGGGAAGAGAAAACAGGAGGAAGTGGGATGTGGTGCTGGCCAGGCATACACATTATCTCTCTGGTACTGCTAAACTGGATTGCAGGGACCAAGGGGACACATCCTCCATGCCCTGGGAGAAGTCCCACATAAAGGTCAGGAGAAATAGGAGCCAATGCTCCTTCATTTCCTTTACCATGGTTTTGTTACTGCCCACGTGTGAAATAAATATCCCTGAGTGGCCAGCCAGGCAGCAGTCACAAGTTTTTTCAATGTATAATAGCACTCATCCATTAGCCATAAATAATCTGTATTTATCCAAGGAGTCCTTAACAAAGCCATGTGTACATTGCACAGAGCATTAGGCTATCAAGGTATAAACTATTTAAAGCAGCCAGTGTTTGAATTGTCATTTCTCAAGTTTAACATTATGTTGTTTCAATATCTAAAGCCTCCTTCCCAATGCAGCAAAAATGCAAAACACATTGAGAGAAAATGTAAAACATACTAACTTGATTATTATGAGTGCTCTGGATTGTGTCACAATTCACTATTAATTTAGACCACATTCCAGTGGCTTCTCCCTTCCCTCTGCATTCTGGACCAATCTGTCAGGGAACTACACCACCGATTAAATAAAAAATGTGTATTTACATCTATGTATTTTAAAGTCTGCTGTGTGGAGGAAATGTTTGGGATATGCAGTTTAGGGAGCATTATTTTCCATTTGCAGCTAGAAGTGATAGACTGATTTTGAGAGTCACTTGCATAATAAATTTCTTCTGGGCATCAGGGACACCCACGTGGTCAATTCTGTGAATACCATCATGGGCTTAATGGTGAGGTTTGTCTCACCTCCTCCCACCCATTAACCACCATTAACCAAATGATGGTTAAATCCCCTCACTGAGAAACTGTTGCAGCCAGAACCAATTTCTGCTTTGGGAGACGTGGAATGGCCTTGTTGTTACAGCTCCAGAATATGGTTCAGCAAAACTGGGTTGTGTTTTTGCCTCTTTTGTAGACTGCCAGTGTGACCTTGGGCAAATCACTGATTCTTGTCCATCTGTAAAGTGAACAAAATGAATTTTCCTATTTTCTCAGCTTGAGAACATAAATACTTCGGGGTAAGTTAATATTAAGTAGTGCTATGACAGTACAAGGCACAATGGGATCCTCCTCCTTAATAGAACTATTGTGAATGAAGTATTTATTTAGGGTATTTTGACATCACTGTGTCCAAAGCAGCTGTTGGAAGGAAATGCAAATAATGCATATAATCAGACTTTTCAAATGAATGGTTTTTAGGGGAGTTTTGCTGATTTTCTGGCCACAAATAATGCAATCAATATGGCAGGCATGTATTAAAGAGGCAACAATTATTCCTGGTCATCTCTGTTGCTCATTTACAAGTTGAAAAGCCTATCTTCAGAGCACCTTTTAAAAGTTTCACAGAAGGATTTCAACTCCTGGCAGAAAATTTCTCAGAATTCACCCTACATGGCAACAAAAAGACAATGTCATGGTTTATCTCCACCAGAACACTGGACAGATCCCTCTCAGTCCATGAGGTTTTGATGTATTTGTTTTTTGTGCTTGGTGGTAGTAGTAAATTTTGGACAAAGAATTTGGGATCCAAATTGTTCATAGCTGGGCAGCCCAGCTGCAATGTCTCTCTCCAGTTTGTACCCAGAGGGGGCCATAAACACCCAGCCGAGCACTCCCATCTGAGTTTCTCGCTCATGGGAGAAGAGCACGTCTCTCAGGGAAGACATCAGCTGCCCAAGTCACTGTCAGTGTGTGTGGGACAATAGTTTGAAGGATTAAGTGAGAGACCAAAAAAACAACTTTGTGATCTGTGCTAGGCAAATCCCATAGGTGCATCTCCTGAATAGCAGAGGTTTTCAAAGGCCGCCTAGGGTGGTCTAACGGCGGAGTCCTGACCCCAGGGAGACCAAAGTTTAGCAAATATGTGGCAGAGGTTGGGGAAGATCCTTCCCTTGCTGAGTGGTTCTGCTTTAGAAATGACCTCTTCTTTCTCCAGAGACACAGGCTTTTTGTGTGCTGATGCTCAGCTGCTCCTCCAAGGGATAAAACCAGATTATGCAGGGTTTGCTCTGGAAAGACTGGAGCTGGGTTCCAGCCTGATACCTCAAAGAAAGTCATTAGCTGCAGCTCCAGTGTATCCTTGTTGCTTCCTGCCCTTTGTTGAAGTGCCCAAGCGAGGACACTCATCACTCTACACTCCTGCTGTATCCTACAGCCCAGCAAGTACCTCCAGCAGTACTCTGTCAACCCTGCGGATCTTTTCCACTGACTGGAGAGGGAGCCTGATGCAGGTGTTTCAGTGAAACTTATACAATCCAGATGTAAATCCAGTGGCAAGTCCCTCAGGATTAGACATGTCTGGAAATGAACATTATTGGGCTGATAAGATTTCTGAGCATTTTTTCCACAGGAAATCCACTGATTTTCATCTCCAGGTTTGGCATGTAAGCTCCCTAAGGCTCCTGGAGAGGCATACCTTGGATTGCCTGTGACAAGATATGAACAGGAGAGCTCCAGCTGACACGAAGGGCCAGGCTGGGATGGCAGTTAGGAAGGAAAAAAACACTATTCTTTATTGTCAACTTTGAAAATGTGTTCAGGAAAGGATTAGAATGTCAAGACTGTAATACTGGTTGTGTAAGAATTGCTGTTTGGAGGAGTCGTTTTTTGGAGAAACAGCTGAGAGAAGAGACCATTCACTTCATTCCTGCAGATACACCAAATAAAAAGGGATCAGCTAAACCACAGACAAGCCCCGTTTTGCTTTTGCAACTGTTCATTTTTTCCATCAGAACTCAGACCATGGAGCTAAAATCCTAAGTAATGAAAACCTTCCTTGCAGCCCACGGCTGTGCAGTGCCCTAGACCAGGCTGAGATTGAAGTCAAATGGAGTTGATCCCCAATTCTCCAAGCTGCAGCAGGGCAGACCATGGTCTGAGCTTCAATCTTCACACAGATGAAACTGCTGCAGTGGGACTGGTTTCCGGGCTGATGTTTTTCATCTCTCAGTTACTGAGAGCCTGAGAGGAAGCAGAGAAACATTATCAATTCCCTCTGCTCCAGACCATCCATCTTTCTCTGCTGGCATACCTGACAGCTCGAAAATGATCAGGTAGCAGCTGCTTTTTGATTTCTTCTCTTATCTCTAATCCACTGTCTCGTGAAATGGCAAGTTAATGCTTTAAGGACGTTCTAGCCAGGGGAGTGTGCTTTCCCCTCTAGCCAGCAGGTAGAGCCAGCAAGCCTTGCATCGTGTCACAGGTTAATGGCAATTTCACAGAAACCTGGATAAACAGATCGCTTCCTCTCTCCCTTCCTCCCTCAGAGAAAGTCCTGACTCTAACAGTAATCCTAAAAATTCGTGCAGGGAATGAAGCATCTCACAGTTGGAAAGTACTTGCACAGGTGACCTTCTGTAATGAAGATTTCAGCATTTGATCAAGTGACTGCACAAGTAAGACTGGGAGATGGGAATCTCATTGGATGTAAATCAGCATCCAAACTGAGCCAGCTCTGTGTTTGAAATGTTTTTCTGTTTTGGTTTGGTCTGGGGTTTTTTTCAGTAGGAAAGCAGAAAAGAAAAAATAATACCTTGCTGTTTTCCACAGACGTGTCCCTTACACTGCAAGGGTTGGAGGGCCCAGGAAAGGCTGCTCTGGGCATGTTTGAAGCCATGGTCCATTTGTTTCTTCTTCTCCATGCAATCATGACTTTGAGTCATTATCTTCTTCCTTAAGAATTTAAAAGTGTCCCAGAATCTCTTTTGGCTCAGGAGCTTCACACTGACCACTACCTGTGTGCTTCAGGTAGTGTCTGTCCCCATCAGAACTCACCTGCCTGTCCCATAGTCAGGGAAATGGCCTTAAACCATGTGTTTTACAAAAAAACTACACTTCAGCTTGTATAAAACATTGTGTTATATCTAAGACAAAACCTAAATAATTCTACAGACAGTATTTATATATAGAGAATGTATAAAGAATTTTCCATTATAGCATATGTACACAAATATCTTTGATCATATTTGTGAATCCTTAGACTGTTGCGTTTCAGCCTTTGATTAGTTTGAATCATTTCATTTCGATAGCATTAATGACCACAGGTTTAATTTCTCGTTTCAAGAATATTACTGATATTATCACCAACATTTCACATTTAATATAAAACATGTAGTTACTCTTTTTACCCCAGAGCTTTTAAAACCCTTTTGAAACTGCTCTCCAGTCCAATTTCTAAGCTTTCCCAGCACACCCATTTACCTCTGATAGGCACAGTTTTTCAGAAAGAGGTCAAGGATGGTGAAAGTTGCTATCACATCACAAGAGTTGATAGTGCTACTTTCCCCTCAATGCTTTCTTTTGCTTGCCTTGCAAGTCCTCTTTCAGTTCCCTTGACCCTGCTGCCCTGCTCCTTTCTCCTGATACAAGAGAATTAATAATAGAGCTCTGGTTTTCACCGGAGCCGCACAACCACTGGGATATGGCAGTAAAACACACAAGCAAACGCTCAAAACAGCAAAGCCCCCCCACCTCCTGAAATCCATTTTCCTTAATGCCTTTGATCTGTGGCAGGTGGGAAAGAAAGCAAAAGGTCTTTGGGAGAATTATGACTGCAGTGCCTTCCTAGGTGGCACAGCCACTTCCTTGAGAGTCGCGGTGCCATTAATGGCTCCTTTGTGCCAGTGTGTATCAGACCACCAAGGCATTTACCCAAAGGCTAGACTGTGTGTAGAATAAAAAGTAACATTTTGCTGCTTCTTTATGAAGGTCAGATTCACCTCAGTCACACAGCAGCTCACACTCAGGCAGATGGGTAATGGGACAGCAGATTGGGGGAAGAAGAGGTTTTCCCATCTCTGTTCTGTGGGAACAGCCATGACTTCTCACATAAATGTACTCTCCTCCCCCACCCCATTTTCCTTAAACCACTGGACAAATCCCCTTTTGATCCACCTTCCAAAATCCACTATCAAAGAGAAACAGCTTGTCTCTTTCCATGATGTCATTGTGGCCTAAAAGGCCAGCACTGAATAAACACCCAGCTCTGTTCATGTTGTTTTCTGCTGTTGCAGTTGTGTCTTGCCAGGACTGCCAAAGTTTTGGGTAAGATTTCCCATAATTTGCAGAGATTACATGCTGAACAGGTGATATGGGTAGCCTTGTGTCAGTTGTGTATACAGAAAAAGTCAAAGAACTATGGAAATTCCCTCCCAGACTTATGAAGAACCTTTTAGAAGCAGAAGTCTCTGAACATGGTGTTTTGCTTCTAAGGGACTGAATGGAGAAACGAGCAGGTTGTACAAACTCCTTGTGAGTGCTTTGCCCTATCAGTGGTGTCAGGCATGAGGAAACTCTAATTGTAGCTGAGCAGGGGACAGACAGATTATTCCACAGAAATCTCTGGGCCCCTTGCTCTATCATCCTGCTCCTGCCACCTCCTCTCCTCCCCCTGGGCATGGTACTCATCCACAGACCACAGCCATGAAGTTGTGCCCATTCCATGGGAGAGTGTGGAACCTCTTCTTGTGGAGGACAGGTTCAGGAATGCTTTCAAACTATATGGAGGTAGAAAGGCTGCTGAGTTTGCCTCAAGCAGTGCAAAATCTGTCTTAAAACAAAGGCAGAAATGTGACTATCAGGTTAATCTGCCCTGTATCCAACTGCCTTGCTTTGAAGAGAAACACAAGTGCGTTATTTCCCCATTTTTCCTGAGTCTCCAGAAAACCCTTTACAGTGAAGGCTGAAGACACAAGTGCTGAAGTGCTGGGTGTCCAAGGCAGTGTTTGAGTGGAATTTTGATTTACAGCCACAGTGGCTGTGGAAAAGTCATCGTATTTTTGAAACAAAAGAAAGAAATAGAAAAGTAAAACATCAAGGGGATGGTAATATATCTTTATAAGATCTTTTCTGATAAATTTTCAGTAAAGGTCAGAGAAGGCCATTCAGACTGAATAGAAAAAAATATGCCTGAACCCATGATCGTTAGGCTGCCTTGACTTCTCCAGTCTCCTGCATCTGTGAGTGAAGTATTGAAACTGGAAACTGAGAGTGATTCCTTTCCCCAGCTACCACTCAGACAGCACTGCTCAGTTGTGTAACTCCCTGAAGACATTAAAATGTCTTTCCCTTCCTGTAAGAAAAGATTTTCTTTTCCTTTTCTTAAGACATTAATTACAGGGTCACTGACTTTGGCAGATTACTTGCTAAATTGAGTTGCATCCTGATATCCTATATTTTATTGGGATGACCACCCATCTTGACACCCAGCTTGGGCTTGACCTAAGATTATCCAACAATGAAATCATGACTCTTTAAAGGGAGAGGATGAATGGCTGCTCTAAAGCGATCTAAGTTCATTGAAAAAAGCCACAAGCACTCACCTTTCTCCAGCTCCCGGCCATATGGACCAGCTTCTACTTTTGTCTCAACACCAACAATCACAGAGCTGCATGTGGAGTTTAATCTACTAGGTGATCTGTCTAAAAAAAAATTTAGAATATTGCAAACGTCTTTTTGTTAGGGTCATTTTAAGCTGGATGAAAGAGAGGGACCGAATCTTCCATAACTGTGATTGTCACCACAAAAAGGTCACAGGAGTAAATGCCTGCTCTGGCATAGCAAGGTCCTGGTGAACTTTAGGAGAACTAGTATTTCCTTCTGGAAATGGAAATTCCTCCAGGAATGGACCACAGGAAAGCATAGGAGAGCTGTGAGCCTCAAATCAAGTCAGTATCTCCACTGTACAGAACTCTCAAACCAAGAAATGGCACTCATCACTTGACCCAGGTAGGGACTCAGAGGGAGCTCAGGTTTGTCTTCTCAGGCCAGCAGTAGATTCATGTGGCAGAGGGCACACAAGCTGGTTCCTGGGTTCAAAAGTCTTTCTCTTCCCTTGCTTTCACATCTTGGTCTCTGGCTTTATGTGACACAGACGCAGAGCCATTCACTGGATTGCCATAAACCCCCACTATTCTACTGCCCATTATAAAACTGAAACAAGCTCTCTGGCATTTTAAATTGAGACATGTTTGTAAAAGAAACCCAAGAAACAACTTTTCAGTTTGTGCTTTGAAGTTGATGATAGACAATCTCATCATTTATTAGCTATGACCACAATGTGATTTAATACAGAAATTCAGCCTTCCTGATGCTCAGTGGAAAAAGCAGTGGCAAAGATTTTTATTTCCCCACCTGCAGGGAGGGGCTGAAACCCCAGGGCTGGTGGAGACAAGCCCTGGCTGCAGTTTGGGACCAGCACAGTGTCCTTGCAGAGTCGTGGGTCTGGCTGGGGCATTCCTTCATCAATAGGCACCATTTATCACCAAGATGCGGCTGGGTTCCAACAGCGACAGAAGGAAAACACTGGCAATGTTTTCATTAAAAGGTACAAAAGATTTGCAGTGTAGCTGACAGAGGCCATATGTGACCTGCTCAGTGTTCAGCAGGGCTGATAAAGAGCAAAAGGAGTGTCCTGTGAAGGTAAAGCTATACCTCACCTTAATGAACAGCCACTCAGGGGTAGGAGGTGGGAGAGGATGATCAGATTTCCTCTGACCTGGAGTTCAACTTCTTTGGATGCAACCAAGAGTGGCTGAGATAGCAAGGTAGCTCAGAATAAAGAGAGTGAGAAAAGAGGG
>VYZP01029386.1:0-58157 GCA_013400635.1 Hypocryptadius cinnamomeus
ATAGGTAGCAGCATCCACCATCTAAACCCCATGCTGCTACATATCAGCTGCTCATTAACTGCTCACTTCATTACAAAGTCAGATCATTACTTCAGTTATGACTTAGATTTATTGTTTTCTACTGAAATGAGCAGGAACAAGCACACGTCTTCTGTTAAGGTACTTATGAGCAGGATGTTACCTTATTACTCAATGTGATTATATTTAACTATCAGAGTATAACCAGTCAAGTTCAAAAATAACCCTGCATTTACAGCTTTATGCAATAGTGTTTATACTTTTTCAAAATAGATTTCTAACCTGTTTAAAGCATGGGAGCAAAATCTTTCTTAATTCTAATTCTCCAGTACACGCAGTTTTTCAAAAGCTTGCACAACTCTATAACTGAAGAGAAAGTGTTTGACTAACTTATCACCTTTTCTACAGAACTTAGGTACTGCTAATGAATCCAAGCACAAGCAGGATACAACCAAGCATAAAGCAGTCATGGAATCACAGAGCCACAGAACACTCTGGGTTGGAAGGAACCTCCCAAGGTATCTAGTCCAACTTTCCTGGGGGAGGACAGGGACAACTTACACTGGATGACATGGCTCAGAGTCCTGTCCAACCAGACCTTCAATATTTCCAGGGATGGGGCATCTACCACTTCCCTGGGAAACCAGTTCCAAGGTTTCACTGCCCTCACAGTAAGAGAGTTCTTCCTTGCACCTGGTCTAAACCTACCTTCTTTTAGTTTAAAACCATTATTACCCTTTGTCCTACTGTAACAAGCCCTACTAAAAAGTCTGCCCCATCCTTTTTATAAAGCCTCCTCTAAGCATTGAAAGGTTGCAGTAAGATCTCCATAGAGCTGTTATCTTCTCCTGAAGAAGTTGGGCTGAACAACCCCAACGCTCTCAGTCTTTCCCCCACAGACAGGTGCTCCATCCCTCTTACCATCCTGGTGGCCTCCTCTGGATCTGCTCCAACAGCTCCATGATCTTTTGTGCTGAGGGCCTCAGAGCTGGATGCAGCACTGCAGGTGGAGTCTTACCAGAATGGAGCAGAATCCCCTCCTTTGCCCTGCTGGTGATGTAGCCCAGGATACTGCTGGCTTTTTGGGGTGCAAATGCACACTGCCAGCTCATGCTGAGCCTCTCATCCATCAGCACCCTGAAGTCTCTCTGCAGGGCTGCCTGCAGTCCCTTCATCCCCCAGCCTGTACTGATACTGGGGGTTGTCCTGACTCAGGTGCAGGATTACTGCACCACAATGGAGTAAATTAACTTTTGGCAGGGGACTCCAACTTCCATGAAATCTGAAGTCTACACAAAGCAGACATGATCTCATTTCAGGATTTTGCTCACATCTAACCATTCTCTATTCACCATCCATGGAGAAAACAACCCAAATTACAGTACCTTACATGGAAGAACAAAGTGTAATTAACCATGCCACCAGCAGCATTCTGCAAGTCTAGGTATGTCAAACACCCTGCTTAATATTCCGAGTCTTCCACAACTATAAAAAATTTTGCTAAAACACTGAAATATATTGAGAACATATTTTCATGTAGTTCTTCATCTTTGGCAATAATAGTGCACAAATTCCCTGGCACCACTACCAAGACCGAGAATGTCAGGAGCAGTAAACTTTTCTACTTTGCTTGAAAGCTTCTGAATAGTAAATGGGACCATTTCAGCAGAGAAACACACAAATCTCAAGTTTAAATATATTTTTCTTTTCCTTTTTCACAGTTAACTGTACCTAAAGGTAGGATATAATGCCAACAAGTTTCAAAAGGAAAAGGTTGAGTTTGTACCTGGAATATAGTATAACTTCAGGTATGGCTGCAGAACAATTCCAACCCACTTAAACTCCAGCTGATGTGCTGTCTCCTAGTCTCACTCACACATCACTACTACCTCACCCACTACAGAGATTACTGTTCATCTGATCCTGTAGGGACGCAGCTGAAAGTGTCAAATGGGAAAGTAAGTCATTTTTTTCCTAATCAGGCAGCTTTTAGTTGGTTTACTTCCTTGATCTGTTATACTGAGGGGTCAAAGAACCTCCCTAAGCCAAGTAGCTTTAAGCTGTCCTTCAAATGGCACCCTAGAAAGGCAAACAAATACCAGTGGGAAAACTCAATTTAAAAAGAGTCTGCATGAATAAGAACTATTAGTAATCAAAAAGAAAGCTAGCGACAGAAAACCACAGTAACATTCTGTTAGACTGCTTTTAGTTTTACTCCAAACTGTTTCTGAAAATTGACTATTATTGATAGGGATCCCTTTCCTACACAGTGAGAATTTGTTCAAACTTTGAGGTTTGTGATGAGCTTGTGGCTACACTTTAGACGTCACTGGGTTCACAGACAGGAAAAGGTTATGATTTTACAGCAAAGCAGGGAGACTCCAGAGCTTAACTTTTCATGAAAAACAAGTCTATTCCTTATATTTCTATTTTTGTGAAGTGTTCCAGTTCCAATGGGTGATTCACCGTAAAAGGAACCCATTAAAGGCGTAGTACCACAGACTAATATTTTCATAGATTGAACTATTCTCAATAAACTGCATATGGCCATTTTAAGAAAAACAGAGCACATGACAAAAGTTATAGTCCAAGGAACAATGATAAATTTTCCTAATGCTAAGTGTAGATTGATAATGAAAAAACAAATATGTATTCATGGTCTTTTCCCAGCAGAGATACATTCTGCTACCAGCATTCACCCCAAACACTGTTAATTACAGCCCAAGCACATGCAGCTTGAGTGACTGTAAAGAAGCAATACTACAGAGATTTATTTTTTAATATTACTAATTGATTTCAAACTTTCCATAGCATTTCACATTAGTAGCTACACCACTGCTACAAATGTATGTGCCAAACATATAGTCTATAAACCACTGTTTTCCTACAGTACTTAACATCAACTTGGCAAAGTAAGTTATTTGCTCTGTCTGTAATTCATTACTCTTCATAACCAGTAATTCAATTACTATTTTACTTTGCTTTCCATATAGAATAAGCACTTGATATTGGAGTACATACATGATATACCATTTAAAAGATATAATACACACACATATAGGTGATTTATTAGTAGGGCAATGATTTGAACCTCTGTCATGCTGAAAAACCTAATTTTCATTCCTGGTCAAGTTTAAGAGCTTTGTCATCTCTTTTCAAAAGTGCTCTGCACCTTTGTGTCGTGGTCTAGGAATGCTCCCATTTAGTGTTTCCACTGAAACGACTTCAAACCACGTGCCACTCTGTCTCTCCACCCTCCCTCGTGGTGGGCTGCAGAGGAGAACTGGGGCCACAAAAGGTAAAGATTATGGATTGAGATAAAAACAATTTACCAGACAGCAATGAAATAAGACAACAAGAGCAACAGCAACAATACCAATGACAATATGTATGAGAAAAGAGGTGAATGATTCACATGGTATTGCTCACCCTGGGTAACTCATGAAAATACCTGATCCCTCTGCCATGCTATGGGATCTGGAAGCGAGCCTTTTTCCCATCCCTGGAAAATGAGGTAAGGTAGCATAGAATAATCTCCAGGTCTCAGCCTTTCCCTGCTCCTGACTACTGCAAAAATGACCCTGTCCTGGACAGGGGACACTTTGTTTATTTCTAACTAAGTCTATAATGAATTTTCAATTAGACATGCATTGTATCAGTGCAAATAAAGGCTATTTATTGCAGCAAGGCAACACATGCTCAGTCCACCAGAAATGTTTTCTATTTTGTACAAAGTTTAAAGGCTTGATCATTGACTACCCAGAACAAAAAATACTGCAAGACAGACATGCCATTAAGGCTACCACATTGCTCTCTCTCACAGCTTACTGCTGCTTGTAACTAAAGCAACAGTGAAGTCAGAGGATATCAGAACATCTCCATATTTGTAATGTTTAAATACTACAGGCTGCAAGCTAAAAAAAAAGACAAATGAAGCAGCACTACACAGGAAAGCATTATGTGCACATAAGATTAGGAAAAAAAAATCTCCTTTGTCAGTTTTAAATAAATAGGGCTGAGATACAAGCAGTCGTATCAGTATTCAGAATGCACTGGGATCTCTACAGAGAATGTAGACATACAGCCCAGAAAAACCAAGCTCATTTCTCTTATACTGACAGAACTGAAAAACAACAACATACAAGAAAAAGAAAGATGAGGAGCATAGACAACTGTAACACTCAAGAACAGCAGCCCCAAAGCATGATCCAAAATAGACACTCTGCAACACTATATGCAGTCTCCACAAGATTTGAAATTCTTCCCAAAAGCACAAGGAAAATGGGATTCTCTGCCATCTTGTGTACACACAGTAAAGCACTGTGGATTATTTAATACCCTACACCCCTGTTCAGGTGTTTGCTCAGTCAGGAAGGGACTGCATTATCTAAGTTCATCCATCTATTCTGATATCAAAACGGCATCAAAGCTAAAAATATATTTAATGTGCTAATAAATGGCTTCTAACATTTCCTACAAATTTCACTAATTATTAATTAACTTTTTAGAAAGAGTTTTTCTGGTATTCAGGGGAACTGAAAAAATACATGACTGAAAAAAATTGTTTCACCTTCTTCAACACTGAAAATGTGAAATGACAGTGACGACGTGTCAATGATTTTTTCCTCAAAGATGCTAAAACCCAATGTACTGTTTCAACTGAAAACAAGTTGAATATTTCAATTCAGAATACAAAGAGGTGATCTCACAGATCTCACTAGAAGTAGCAAAGAACATTGTAGTGAAGCCAGAATTGTGAAGACAGAATTGTGTCATACATAAAGCTGAATTTCTCAACCCTCTTTTAACTGTTTTCTTGCATGCCAAAATTTGTACAACAAAACAGTGAACCACTTCTCTTAACTTCCTATCAGCAAACATAACCTTTCAAGTCACAGACACTGTAGCAGGTTTTCTAATCTTTATTCCATACAGAGTTTTCCATTTTAAAGAGAATTCTGTTGCTAACTAAGGGAATAAGAAGTTTTCAGATTATTTTAATGTTGATAAAATGGTAAGGAAGTGTCCATTAAATTAACAAATTTTCTAAATACTTATGCCCCAGATAAGCTACTTGGAAAAAATTTCTTCACAGACAAGACTGTAAAGGTTGGAACAGACTGCCCAGGGAAGTGGTGGAGTCACTATTCCAGAAAGTGTTCAAAAAACTTGTGGACATGGCACCTGAAGACAAGATTTACTGTTCATGGTGGTGCTGGGTTGACAGTTGGACTTATGACAATGATCTTATGGGTCTTTTCCAATTTAAATGCTTCTATGATTTTAAGTCTTCTTTTAGAAAACAACATCTAAGAAACTAAAAGCATTATCAAAACAAAAGAAAATGTTTGTATATACAATCTTATAACCCAAACTTATACTTTTTACACAGCAAAGGGATAACTAAAGATTGAAACCAAAATATTTAAAATAAACAGGTTGCCAAGAACCATCTTAATTTCCCATTTACTAGTTCAACAGAGGACTTAAGAAAACTGTGCAAAAGGTAATGATCCCTGTAAGATCACAAACAAACCATCATGTTTAATCTGTGTCCCGCTCAAGATAATTGCTGCAGCTAGTTCAGCTGCAAGGCTACAAAGGACATCATCAGTAAATTTGCCATAACAAATGAGAACTTGGAAGAGATGACCAGATGTTACAGTAGTATGATTACATATAAAGACTGAAGATATTGTCACAAACCACTGTTTCTAGAAGCAGTTCTTTGTAAAGAAGGGCAGAGAAAAGACACTGATGATTTTTTTGAGGTACTAATTTTAGAGCTTTTAGATTTCTAGTAATTCTGCTTGCAATCCTGCCTAAAGAGCAGAGATGCTCTATTTAACTACCCAACTGTGACCAGGTATTTAAATGGAAAAATACATCTAACTTCATCTAACATTTTGTAACTGACGTTGCCTTTAACTTCTGAGATACAGAAAAAGGTATACTAGTTTTTTGTTATGAATATTTAGTGACCTCTGTCTTTCATAACTATGAATAACATAAGAGTTATAAAATACAGAGATTTTCCATTAAGTGTGAACAGTTCGAACAAAAAACCCCTCACCTCCACAAAATGGTAGAATTCTCTCTCCTAGCCCCTTTTTTAACATAATGGGAGTGCTCACTCTGATAATTTGAAATGCTGCTCCTTTCTCACGTCTTCCAGGAGTTACACAGGATTCCAGTTATTACAGAATCACAGAATGGCTGAGGTTGGAAGCAATTTCTGAAGGTCCTCTAGTCCAACCCCTCAGCTCTGACAGGGTCACCTACAACCACTTGCTCAGGAGCATGTACAGATGACTTGAATATTTCCAAGGATAGACTCCACAGTCTCTCTGAGTAAACTGTCTCAGTGTTCAGTCACTCTCACAATAAAACCTGTTTCCTGGTGTTCAGAGGGAACCTCCTATGTCACAGTTTGTGCCCACTGCTCCTGCCAGTGGACGTAAGGTAAAACACATGAAATTCTATCAGAATACAAGAAGATACTTTTTACTGTGAAGGTCATCAACACTGGAGAAGGTTACCTGGAGAGACTGCAGAGATTCCATCCCCAAAAATACTCAAAACCCAAATGGACACAGCCCTGTGCAACCTATTCTACCTGATCCCATGTGAGGGGACCTGGACTAGATGATTTCAGCCAGTCTTTTGCAGACTAAAGGACTGATTTTTTATCAGCTGCTGTTAAACAACACTTTCACTAGAAGTTTTTTAACAATTCAGCAAATTGTAAATTCAACCAAGCCAGCTAAAAGAAGGCGTGAGAATGTGAATGTTCCAGCAAATCAAAAGAGAATACCTAGGGGAAACATTTGCCCATGATGCTCTTACAAAAAATGAAATGGCTACAAGACCTTTTGCTAAAGCACCTTCCCATCTCAGTTCCCTAGAACATGCAGCATGCCACATGATTTTAAACATACTCTTCAATATGAGACATTGAAGAAATTTGAAACTTTTCCTTTCAAATTTTGAAATGAGTTCAGGTTCTAGGATTTACATTGTTATCTACAACAATAAATAATGAACGTTTGATTCCATAGGAAAGGCCAAAACTTTACTTTCTAGCTTCTTTCTATCCCTGCATTAAGGATTCTGAATTTTTGACATAATGAGCAATAGTGTCAACAACAAAAACATCAAGTCACAAAGAAAACAGAATTACAGAATTAATATACTCAAGTGGTTCAGTATCAAGACTCAAAGAAAATTCCATAACTCTGATAATAAATTCAGTGTCCTATATAAAAGAACACCGTATTTGCAAACTGAATTATTGAAGCTCTTGCATAACTGATGAATAAAGGAATACAGTGTCTGTCTCAAGCACACAGACCAAATCCAAGGCCTTTTTTCCCCATGAAGTACTCTAGGAAATTTTTTGATACTTTCACAAAACAATACAAAGATACAATAGCACAAGAAATTCTAAAGAAGACTAGTGTAAGAGTCAAAATTACTGCAAAAATACTTCCCCAAAATTAGACCAGACCAAAAGTTACCATTAGGAAATTACCAGGTAAAATTTGACTGTAAAAGAGAATAGGTTATACTTAAGAGCAACAGAAAACACTACATCTGCAGAGTCTTAAACACACCACTTACTGCTTTGACTCATGGTGACAGACCTCCAGTGTGGGATCGTTATAGATGAAAGCTGCTTCTAAATCATTGACTCTCACTCTGTAAATCCGGCACTGTTTACTGTTCAGCTTGATTCTGTTCAGGTTTGCCACTGTGGGAAATATTGTGAGTTCCACATAACCCTATGAAAACACAAATCAAAATCTTCTGTAAAACCTTTAACAACTTATAAACTAGAGAGATATAAAAAAATTATTACTAATACAAATTTTAAAAAACCACTGGTATAAAGATGATATTTTCATATTTAAAAAGGAAAATTATTTGCCCTTTACATTTCCTTTCATGCCATTTAACATGTGAATTTTCGCAGCTGTAAATGAAACAGACAAGACATTCAATGTGACTGACAGTCATGCCTGTTTTCCCGGAAAAAAATCTGCCTCTATTGACTAGATTTCAAGTTATTACCATCACTATGTTGTATGTTTTGGTACTTGAACTTGAGACAAGAATTCTTAAAACCTAAGCAGAATCCTTTTAAACAGATACATAAATTGACGAAGACCCTCGAAGACTTTAGGCCTGAAATGATGGAAGTCTCTTCAAAGCCCAAGTGAACTCACATACAAGGCAGAAAACTCTGTAAGCCTATCCCTAACATCAGCTAACACAGTGTGAGCATGAATTCTGAACTGCAAATTGCTCTGTAATATTTACAATGCAGCAGCCTTCATTTAGAAATTTTTCTCAAGAAGTGCTCACAATTAGAAGGAATTTTATCTCAAGCAATGACAGACTTATGAGAAGCATCAGACTAGAAAGTATAACCTGTGAAGTAGCTGACAACATAATTAGCTTGTGAGTGCAGTTTTTTCCTCTAAAAGCATGAAGAAAACCCAGACACTTAATTTCTACTTCACACTTTATTAAGAAATACTTACTACAACAGACTTTCTCTGAAAATTTATGTTGTTGATACAAACTACCTGATGAGTTGTGCTGAAAGAAAAAAAAAAAAAAAGTAAGGTTTTGCACAAATGCCAGCATTTAAAATAATACTTTAACCCAGTTTAACAGAGAGCCACACAGCATATACGTACATAAAGATAAATACTGCCAATACAATATACTTTTATAAAAATCATTAATGATTGTCTCAATTTTTAATGTGATCTAAACCACATAATGAATAGAAGTTACCCACAATGCCAGGAAAGTCCCCCAAAAAATCAAACACGGTATCACACCAGGATGAACATTACCAGTAATACAGGAAGATAACATAATCTTTGAACAACACTTATTTGTATGTAAAAATAAAGAATTGCAAATGGCAGTGTCCAGGTCTAACACTGTAGTGATGAACAGTATCAGTAATGGCATGAGCCATAACACCTGCAATCAGAGACCTGTGGAAAGTTTACCTGGAGAGTTGACACTTGTACATAATTTATATAAGCAGGTATTACACATTGAAAGATACAGTATGTGCTTTTACAATTAGCATGCCCTAAGAATTCGTAATTTAAAATGCTAATTCATTAATGAAGATAGGATTTTATATTTTATAATGAAGATAGGTATTTTTATTTTATAATGAAGATAGGTATTTTATACATTATGGTCAAATGCATATGCTTAAATGTTGAGTGATGTATCAGAACTCCTGGTAAATAAAACTGATTTAAAAGATAGGAGATAATACAATTCCAACTTTTAAAAAATCCTGCAAGTTATTTCTATGTAATTTTCTGTACTGGGTGTCATCTTTACAGTACTGCATTTCATGACTCAAGACAAAACCTTGAAATAATTCAACTTCTATGGCACATCATGCTTTATCTGCCCATATCCTGTGCATTAAGAAGTGACATTGCTTCAAGTGAGATAAAGTTTGATAAAAATTCTTACAAGAGAATTACATCTAAAAATGGATTCAGACGTCACTTACAATAAGTGTACATGAGAAGACTGATTCTACTTAGAAATACACTTGTGTAACAGATTTATAAAGGAATCAAAGAGGTATAACAAGAAATCTACTAAAATGCACTGAAATCCACCACCAACTGCTTTATAGCTTGGTTACAACCCAAATAGTGAATGTGTGAAAACAAAGCTTAACAAAGCAGCTTGCTGCAAGGGCAAACATTTTTTTAACACATAAAAAGCCCTTAAGTCAAAAGAGCTTTTTAACACAGCAGTATATATGGAACATCGTAGTGTGGTCTTTAGTACTGACACTGTGTGAAGAGATGTCCAAAGTTTGAAGAGCATAATGTAAATATCTTCTACGGTTGACAGACTTGCGGCCCATGAGTAAGTTCATTTACACATTCAAACATACATCTGCAACACACATTTTCTGAATGCAAGCTACACCACAAGAAACAGCTCCTTCTTAAATAAATCATTATTAATCAGCCTTTGGCCTGATTCAGTGTGCAATGGTTTCAAGTATAACAATTTAAAAAAAATGGATACTTATAATTTATATGGTCTTGGGCTTTCGAATCCTTTGTCTCCTTTCTTCCTATTCATCCTGAACCGCGGCACTAAACACACTCTGCTGACCGTCAGACTGGCATCAACATCATCCTCACTCAGCGCGTCCTTCGATCTTCCCCCGTGTCACGCCGTATTTGATCACTCATCTCCTCAGCGGATGGGTGACCCCCAGCAGTCAGGAATCCTCAGCTCGAGTGAGCGCCATCGCTACAGCAGCACCACCAAGCAGCGTTTGTACAAAACCTCCTGTGGGTGCACACGCAGCCCCTCTGTCTGCTGGGGTTACGGAACCAGTCCAGAGGCGCTTCCTCTCCACGGGAACTACGGAAAACAACCGGCTCAGCGGGCAGCGGCGGCGGGAGCGACGGAATCCGGAGGGCCGCGGCCAGGACGGCCGGACAGGCACCGGGGTCCGCGCTCCTGGGAGCGCCGGCTGTGGCAGCGCCGTCCGCTGAGAGCCGGGAAAGGCGCGGAGGGTCGAGCGGGCCGGGCAGTAGCCGCGGGTCTCCCTCAGCAGCGCGCCCGCCGCGGCTCTTCCGCAGCCGCCGCCATCTTGGCAGTCACCTCCGACCCCGCGGGTGAGAGGTCACGGCCCGATTGACTGAGCTCTATCACTCCAGCGGGAACGGCTGCTGGAGTTTTGCTTTTTACAGAAAGGCTGCTCAGCAGCGGCAGCCGAAGAGAATATTAAAAAAAAAAAAAAAAGGGAAGACTAAAAAAACCCCGCGGAATAACCCAAAAGCTGAGAGAGGGGCCGCGCCGTGTCCCCGTGCGCAGGCGCCGCAGCTCGCGCAGGCGCGGGCGTGCGGAAGGCGGGAAGGGGCGGCGGGAGCAGCGCGCGCCCGGGAACCGAAGGCGGGTTGGGGCCGCCGGGACCTGAGCCTGCCACCACACGGGTGTCACCGCCCTCCTGTGGGAGCAGAAGGACACGAGATAAAGTTCCTTCATAACCAAGGTTGTTATAAGTAACTTCAGATTCATCTATTTTAGGTTAAAATAAATGGTTGCATTGAAGAAACTGTTGGAAGTTTGAAACGGTCATTTCATTTTCAATGTGTAACAAAAACAAATCAGGAGCATTGCACACATGGAATGATAACACACACAAAATTAATTTAAACAAACTCTTCTCATGGCTGCAATAAAGCTCCCTTCATTAAGTATTTAATTGCTTATTTGTTTTACAAAGAAACACCTATGTAACTACAAACTTGGACCACAAATATAAAAGTATCTATTGTGTTATGTATTTCAACCAAGGGGCCTTCTGTGATGCAATGGAAGGAATTTCCAAGGCATTTCCATTCATATAACCATTGATCTCTGGGAGTGAACCTTCTGGTGCTATTGGGGGACCGGAGCTGTTGGAACCAGACAGCAAACAAGGCAGTCCTTCCCAGCAGAGAGCCATTCCACATCTCCACACAGCTGGTCAAACACCACACCCCTGCACCAGCAATGTGCAGCACAGAGCACTGACCTTGCAGCACTGGGCAACAATAAACACAGCTCAGGAAGTAGCTTTTATTCAGCTTTTTATCAGTACCAAATTCCAAGTACGCACACAGTGTGCATCTTAAGAGTTACATTTGATACTCTCCCCATGCACTCTACCGCTGGAATGCTGGCAGTTCCAAGGTATTTCCTACCTCACATCTGAGTCTGATGGAAAAAATGCTTCTTGTATCAAATAACTCACAACTGTTAAGTTTAAAATATAAATCTGAAAACTATCTAATATTAAACTCTGGTTTACTGACATGCAAACAATCCTTTTTAATGATTACAAAATTATCATCTCAGGCATACCACTTCATGGCAGTATCACAAAAACATTCTGTTTCATTGCTCTACATAGAACAGTATTAGCATTACAAAACTGTAAGGTTTCAAGGCACAATTTCTATGTGCTGTCATTTGCCCTAACAAAGTTTTAAAAAAATAATCGTACTACAAAGTTTTGTAGGTTCTTTTTAAAAACGTACAAGTAGTTTTCTGTAAAGCATTAGTTTTACATCAGCTACATTTTAATGACAGTCTATAGCAAATTTGTAACACAACCTCCAACTACTCTTATATTCACGCTTCACTGCAATTAGGTTTTTTTGTAATATATATAAGGCCATTCTGCCAAGTAGTAAAGTGTCAGGTGCTTGTGCTGATGATGTTCATAGACATGACCTTATAAAGAACCACTTCTCAAAATCAAGTAGTCTCAGTGGGGAATGATTTGTTCAAGAGCTTGATGAGCTCTGTGCTATTCAAAATGTGAACACTGCATTGAAACTTTAAGAATGGCCACTAATGGGCAGAAGACTAAAATTTCCATTTTGCTATTCAATTTAATTGATTGAATTATTAACAAGGAGGTTGAAATTTTCATTTCAGATTTACAGATAAACAGATTACGTGTGCCCAAGAAGTAGAAGTTGGGCAAAGGAAAGTTGGCAAAGAATGCTGGCAAAGGAAGGTGAGCTGAATATCATTCCTTAGAGGCCACAAGTGCCCTCACACTCTCCTTAGCTGAGCAGAGAACACAACATATTCAAGAAGCCTAGCTTAAACTCAAGTACACTGTATAATGATGGTTGGCCACTCTTTTCCCCAGAAGGCAGCAGCAAGTAACATTCACTGTTACTACATTCAGTATCCTCAGTTCTTCAAAAAATACTTTTTATGAGATGGGTCTTCTAGAATTATAAACTTTTACACCGTTCAGCATTGAGGAGCGAGCATATTTTGTCAGAAGAGCACCAACGGTCTGCTTCTCTGCACACAAGTCTCTACAGAGGAAATAAAGCACAGGACACTGGCATTAAGAGATACTCTCACACAAAATGAATCTGTAAAATATTTGTAACTACAGCAATAAACTAGATCTGGATGTTAGGAAAAAAAAACAAACCAGAACTACTGTAACTATCAGATAATGCTTTAAATTACCTGAAGTTTAGAACTTACCTTGACATTTACACACTAGGCAAAACTACATTACTTACTCCAGAAAAAGAATTTTGGGTTTTGGGCGGAGTTTTATTATTACTGTTCTCTAACAGAGTTTTCAATCTAGCAGAACAGCTAGCTCTGAACTATTCAGTTATATTACAGTAAATTTAGAGCCACTCATAAAGGGTTGATGCAGTTACTTCTGGGTTAGCATCAACATCTGCTCACATATATCACAGCTGGACATTCCAGATAATGCAGATAATTTAAGTCTTAACTACCAAAGGAACAAAGGATGTAGTACAGGAAACACTACTTCTTTATAGTTCTAGTGTTGTAAATATAGAGACTCATTGTAAATGTCAGCAAGTTTAGCCTTTGAATTGTCTGCCTTAATCAAATTAGAGTTATCACCCATTTAAACCCAGCAGGATCAGCTTTTTACACACATTAAATCCAAAAAGAGTTACAGATCCCAGAGGTGGGTATTCTATTCATATAGAATCCATTTAATTTAAAATGCAAAGTATAGTAGTATCACTGAGGCAGTGATAGCCCATCACAAGCCAGCTATACAAAAAGGGAAGAATATAGTACTCATTATGTTTTAATAAAAATAAATACATCCTTACTGTATATAAGGGGTAATATCCACTTCTGTCCACTTTTCCCGTATGCCAAATAAGCTGTTGAATCTTTCCTGATTGTCTTCAGGTAAGTCTTCCACTTTCAGCAGAAAGATGGTCTCTGGTCTTGAACTTTTATCCACAAGAGCCAAGCCCTGCAGAACAGCGTCAGAAAGGATATCTTAAGTACCAACAAAACAATTAAACTTTCTTCTTTCTGACAATATTCCATATCAGTTCCTCTTTGCAGATCCAAAGCCTTCCAGAACTGCACTACCAGAGGCAAAGTGAAGAAGTATCATAAAGGCACTGTTTTACAGGCAGCATTTATAATTTCCTTTATGATAAGAAGGAAGTGAGAATCCATTGGGTTCCAACACCTCTCTGCCTGCTTTGAGCAAAAGGATTCCAGTAGTGTTTGCTACTCTACTGGCTGTCACTACCATCTGTTCAACAACAGCTTCAGCTTCTGTTCCAGTTACATTTACAAGTAGTAACTGTACAGCTGCAACCTTTCTTCAAACAGTGAAACGTGCCTGAGTTACAGAAGCCTGAATTATCATGATTCCAGACTAGTGGTGCTCATAGAGGACATAATAAACCATACTTGAAGTCAAAAGCTGACAGAAACAACACAATACCCAATACTGTATAAAATCTATGTATGACGTAAGTCAGTTACAGCCTACTCACAAAATAATCCATACTTCTTTACGTGTTTACCTGAAGCTGATCAAGCCTTGTTGTCATCCCCTCAGGGACACTCTGTTGCCAGACTTCTTCAAACTCTGATAGATTGAATTTAACTGCATTCTGCAAAAGCATTTGTGCTATAGCTCTGCATATTTTATCTTCATGCATTTCAAAGAAAACCTCCCCTGCTGAGAAGCAAAAACTAGGTTATCTTGGGTTCTTGCCTTTTGATGAAAGAACAGCCTTTTATTTCCATTCTGTTCTACAGTCTTCTATACACCAAGCATCCTTTCTTTTCTGTTCCTTGGGAAGTAAATTGACTTGGTATTAATTTGCATACATTATGGTATCTTCTCATTCTCAAGAACAAATTGTGCAGAATATAGCAACACTGTCCCAACTACAGTATTAATTTGTATCAATAAATATGTTTGCCCTCCATGTTTTCCTCTTTCACAGTGTACCCTTTCTCCTACAGCTCTCATTCCTATTTCTGAATGGCTTGTAAACAAAACTTTCACTTCTTTAATTACCCTTATGAGATTATGAAGGGATGAGACTTCATTTTCTCTCACACTGACTTGGCTGAAATTTTCTGAACCAAATCAGGTATAAACACTTCCTTCTATTGTTTCAGCCATCTGTCTGTAATTCAGACTTGTTCCTTGTGCAAACTGCCTAAATATATTAAGACAAGAGTCTGTTGTCACGCCAATGACTTTCTTATGTCCTTTAAGGTTGAGTGCAACTCCTACTTCAGCCAAAGGTGAGATGAAAGCCACTGTGGGGAAGAATTCAGACCGAATTAGGGCAGTGCAGTATTGTATCTGTGTGTGAGATGGACAATGGAGATCTAATCACTACAACCAGCGGATCTTGTGGTGCAGTTCAAGAGATCAAAGGCACATACCTACTTCAGGCAAGCTGAATTAATGCCATTGAATACTCATAATTGCACAATTAATTAGTTAAATATCTGAGATCTAGGTATCTAAAGAGAGATGTCATCTAAATTTTACTAGTGAGCTCTCTTTAGTCGCAAAATTATGGCTTGTAGACATCTAATAAATCACTTCCAGTACCTCTGTTCACAATTGTCTTGTACAGTTTAATAGCCTTTTTTACCTATGAAATTTCCTTCAACAATTGTACTGATTTTTAGCCCAGTTTGCTCCCTCCTTATAATGGCAGTGTAGCAGAGTAATTTGTTTGGGCCATTCTTCACAAAACCTACTTTCCTCACTAATAACTATTTCTTTTATGCTAAGTTAAACCATGTAAGCTTTCCCAAACTTACCATCATCAACATATTTCCTGCCGTAGCTTAAAAGAATGTGTTCTATCATCTCTCTAGAAAAAAAAAATCAAAAAACATGTTCTAATACTGTTTACTAGGACACTACTGAAACAGTTACCAAGAAGATTAGGAAACAGGTATGGAGAAAAAAATAAACTGAAGAGAATAGATGATGAGACACATTTTTGTGGGTAAAATGAAGAAGCTGGTAAAAAAGTAAAAGAAGTAAAAGAGAGAAGGATCTCCCCCAAAGGTCTCTTCCATTTTCTAGTTATAACTAGCAAAGACTAAAATGCATAAAGGAAATAAGGAATAGACTCTTGCAATATCACTTTTTTTCCAAAGAATTGCATCAGCAACAGTGTGGCCAGCAGGACCAGGGCAGGGATTGTCCCCCTCAGCACCGGTGAGGCTGCACCTCAAATCCTGTGTCCAGTTCTGGGCCCCTCACTACAAGAAGGACACTGAGGGGCTGGAGTGTGCTCAAAGGAGAGCAACAGAGCTGGGGCAGGGTCTGGAGCACAAGTCTGATGAGGAGCAGCTGAGAGAGCTGGGGGTGTTTAGCCTGGAGAAAAGGAGGCTCAGGGGAGACCTGGTCACTCTCTACAGCTCCCTGAAAGGAGACTGTAGCCAGATTTGCAAGACTATAATTTTAATAGACAGTTAACAAGTACTGTAATTACTCATAGTTAATAATGAATGTAGGCAATTTTAAGTACTAAAAATAATTGTTTACCTGGGTTCTAGAGATCCAAGTTCTTCAAGGCAGGCACAGAGAGGAACCTTACTTAAAGGCCAGGACTCTGAGTCTATTAGCTGAGTCACATGATTCAAGAGTTTCATCTCATAGTCAAAGTCTAGAATTCTCCAATATCCTGCCAAAGAGAGCACCACTAAACACTGTCAGAAGAAAAACATTAACACCTTAATTTTATTGCCACTAAGATACATTACTGGAGTCTGGACGTCCAGGCCACACCTTTACAATATGCAGCAGCATTGTGGTTTTTTCAGGATTAAAAGCTGAGAAAAGGAACTAAATAATAAGAGCATATGTAAGGGAGAATGAACCTTAATTATCTCAATTGTGTGGAATTCTTTAGTAATTCTTTAATTGCCACAAAGACACTAAAAATATCACTCCAAGATGAATCAGATGTGGAAGAACTAATGCTTAGCTCAGGAACAGAACTGGATGAACAGGACTGGCTGCATTGGCCCTACAAAGCAACAGCTCAGGTCCAGAGAAGTTCACAAAAATCTAGAAATCCAGATAACTCCAGGACTGCCATGACCTTGTGTCCCAGTGAGCGTTTGGGCATGGCCAAGTAAAGGATGAACAGGACCTGTCCCAAGGTGAGGCATTGCTCAAGCCTTTCCTCACATGGTAGGAAGACACTGAGATAAACCAAGTCCAGGAGGAAGAAAGGACTATGAAAAGGATGGGGTTACCCAAGAATCACCTATTTTTGCCTCTAGAACAACAGAAAGCAGCACCCACTCATTCATTAAGAGGGTGACCAGCTAAAAAATATTCATGCTGTGGGTGGGATACTCTGATGCCAGTGTTTGTAGCAGCAAAGGAGTTATCCTGGAAAGAGAGAGACTGGCAGGGCCTGCTCAGCTTCATCCTTCTAATCAGATTTGTAGCAGCAGAGGACATGGATCTATGGAAACAAGTCTAAGAACTTTGAAGTAACTTGCACCTTGAAAGACAAGGATATGGAATAGGCCTTAGAAAAAGGAGACATACATTTTGGGGAAAATAGAGGGTTATTTCCTCATAGGTAATAATATTCTTTAGATACAAATACCTTCGATTTTGCAGGCATCTATAACCTGCAATTGGTGGAGTATTTCTTCTTCACTTGCTTGAATCAGACTTAACAAATCTTCTGTTGTATACTGCAACAAGGGGAAAAAAAGGAAATAAAAGAGGTTATTCTTACTCCTTCTTTGCTTCAGTGACCATACTAAATGCATTATAAGCTATAATGAAGGAAAGACTTAAGATAGATGTTTTTGTTCCCCCAGACTGAATTTTCTAAGGTTTGCTACACTCTCTGAAACTATTCTTGTAACTTAAAACATTTTCTCAAAGCGTTATTAAATATAAAAGGCAGTCTAACTACAGCAAAGTCTGTACCAGGCATAAGTAAAACACCTACATTCCCAGAATGTCAAACTAGCACAAGCAGACCTTGTAAGTGAAGTATCCCAGCAAGAATAAAAAGTGAATGTGTTCTGGCTTTCCTGAAATCATATATTTTAATCTGTGAGATTCAAAGAAAAGGCAAAGCAAAAATCACTTATCACTTTTGGATAGAAGTCAGAACCTGCACTTAGTACCTCCATTGAAGGAAATCCTCCTCCACCATGACCTCAAGAGTTACACGTTGTGTTTTGGTGTCTGCTAATCAGTTGGCACACACACAGCACAGACCCAGCCAGAACACAAACATCTCCCTGCAGAATAGTTATGTGGTGAGATGGCAAGATGCTGTGGTGATGGGTTTATGAAGGTGTGGGTGGATCAGAAGTTATCATGAGGAGCGAAGTAAATGGAAGAAATACCAGACTTCAATGCACTGGAAATAGGACACCAATTCCTTTATTCACAGTAGAGCCTTTTTAATCAACTCTAATATTGGAGTTCTGGTGACTATAGCTCAAGAATATTTCCTATCAGAAAGAAAAACATTGGAACAAGTATTGGATTGAGATCTATCAGACTGTGAGAACACAAATGGAACATACCAACACTAAGTTTGGAACATCCACATGTTAAAAAAACATTTAATAAATACAGAAAGGCCTCAATTTCCTGCTATGCTGTTCCTACCATCAGGCCAAGCTCCCATTAGTATGTCAATGAGGGATGACCCTATTATACAGTACTTAAAAAAAAAACTGCTAGCAATTGAGAGCAAAAATATCCCCAAACCAGTACGTGTGTTTGAAGTTTATTGCTGCCATTCAGATGCCTTGCACATAAGTCCTTGGCATATGTTTCTGCTTTGAGACCAGCCCAGCAATCCCAACAGCTTTTTCGAACACATCACTGCTCTCAGCTCAGATGCTTTTATCAGCTTCATTGCCGTTGCAAACATAAAATGGAATGGGTTGATTTGCACCATGTCCACACCAGCAACTTCCAAATAATGTATTTAATATGTTTCTTATCCTTTTTCTTATCAGATGTCTATGATCATCTGAGTATGCCCTGTCATTTCACAGTAAAATTCAGTACTAGCCTATATATTTATAAGCTTTCCTCTAGTTTGCTAAATCAAAATCCTATGCAACAGGTTCCCTACAGTGCCATAGATCTTTATGGCTCTTTTGCTAGGGTTCTCTGTGTATGATACAGTCCTGAAAATCATGAGACTCAGCTTACAGTAAACAACCAAAAGAGTAATTTGTTTTCAAACAGATTAAAGGTGGCCCATTAATTCCCAGCACACGATAAATGTGAAGGGTAAGCAAACAAAACAGTAGAAATCATTACTACACATACACTGCTTGGTATTTCAGTGAAAATTAGTCCCATAGGAAAGAGTTTTCCCCTGGAGAGCTTTTAGATTCATTTAGGAGTTCCACTAGAGGCAAGGTTAAGACTTGTCTACATTTATCAGATATATCTAGTTGTTATCCAGTGAGCTCATAGAGGAAATGCATTCTCCTTCAAAAATAAATGACCAATCCTCAAACCAGTCATTAATGTTTGGGAGACACTGACATCTTTTTAATAATACTCAATATTATGATTTCATATGACTTTTTCATGTTGCTAGCCTTTGACTAGCCTTTGCTTATAATTTTCAGACAATTTAAGCCCTTTAACCTTTGCCATCCCTTATTTTGCTCTATGTCCTTCTATGCCTAGATCAGCACAGGTAGGCAATTCCGGGGGCAAGAGTCTGTAACTAATCAGAAATCAGTCTGTTAATCATCCAAGAAGAGAGAGGTATCATGTCTCTCCAGAGAAAAGTAACATCTGTGTTTGCACATCCAAGCACATGCAGATGGTTTGGTAGTGTCAGCTTCAATCAAGCCTCAGCATAAAATATGTGGGAGCAACTACTTTTTGGTCTTAAAGTCAAAAGGAAAATGAACCCAACTAACAAAACCCCAGAATTTTTATCAGCCTTTCAGCTGAGATCATATGCTGCACAGTCCAGGTCTCCTCATTACTCTCTAGGTCTCAAATTAAATTTCCTGGAAACACCACAAGACAGCAAGACAGGATTTCATTTGTGTTTTCCCTTCTTTATAGTGTGTCTTATTCCATGCCTTATATAATCCCTGTTACTCTCTTCAACTCCCTACTTCTCCTTGTCATCACCAATTACTGACTGGCTCTAACCTCATACATGGCAGACCTGAAGAAGAAGGAAAGGCTGCGTTATACCTTAGTAGTCAAGTAGTCAGCTTTCAAGGAATTTAGAAAAGATTCTGAAGGTTGTGCTCCAAGAAACTTCCCATAGGAAAAGGGAAATGCCCAGTCTCCTTCCATGTCCTTCATTTTCCTCTTTTAACTAATAAAAAGGTTGCTTACCTGTACTTACTGGAAGTGCTAGCAACAATCAATTTGTTTAGAATAGAAGGGTTAAAAAATTAACTCAAAGAAGCACTGTGAATCATGTAAGAAAATGGATTTTTCTACTTCAGGATGTTTCTTCACTTTAATTTGCTCAGTACCCATTACAAGAAAGCAATTTACACAGCTGATTTACCTTTGAAAATGTTGAAGCCTGATCTTTCCGACTATCAGGCCCTTCATATGGATCTTCCATTAAAAGCTTCCTCAGTTTCTTCAGTTTTGGTCGACATCGCCTTAATTCCCAATAGTTCTTGGAGAAACCAGCAATCTACAAGAGAAATCAGTGACTCTTTAAACATTTTAATGTAGCATATGGATTCAAAGCTGCTTACCAAAAATTATCAGCAAGCAGTGTTAACCCAGTCACTGAAAACAAGTAACTATTAATAGGGTAATTACTTTAAAGATAAAACAAACATTGCGATGTTTTCAATTAAAAAAAATTACTACAGACAATGAAGAATAAAAATCCAGTGTTGATTGCTAAAAAATATGTTTGTAGTGCATAAGACAAAGGTAACAACTCAACTCTGCATGCAAATGACAGGAAATCACCACGGGATATATTTCTGCACAACTCCCCTCAAAACTGCTTTTTGTCTTAGCAGTAAATTGTATTACTGCCATAAAAGCCCTCCTGTATTAACCTGTGTCTATCTTACCCACTTCTTCCCATGCTTGGGATCTACTTCATGGTCTTTTTAATGAATCATCATAGTCCTAAGCTCAAGCAAAGCAGACATTAACAAGGACAGAAAGCTACACTTGCACACAACTGACAAGACATCTCTGTTCCTTGCCCTGAGTCAACACACAAATGAAGAGTGTGCAACAGGAAGTTTGGCTGTTCTTGATCCAACAACACTGACTTACCAAAGCTTTACTTTCAGAGTAATCCTGAGGTGTTTCACAGGGTACAGCTTTGACTTACTGCAAGATTCTTTGAAGAGGTCAGACTGTTGGAGGCCTTTCAGCATCATTTCTATTATTTACCAAACTGACAGAAATAGGAACTGAATTGCAGAGGCAGAACAGACTCCAGCTTAGTGACTCCTGACCCAATCACTAGTCCCATGTTAAAACAGCTTCCACAAAAAAGCCTCTAGGCACTGCTTCAAAATATCCTAATTGCTTTACTGGAGTACTTGAGGTATTTTAGAAGCCCTCAATTAAAAAAAAAAAACAACAAACCAACAAAAAACCCCTAAAACTTTAAAATAATATTCCATTTAAATCAACTATAAGCAAAACCACCTATATATAGAAGAAACTGTATACAAATTCTAATACACAGAAATCTCTGAATTTTAATCTATTACATAACTGGCTTGGCAAAAAATTCAGCTAAACACCAATTTCCTGACAAACTTCCAAGCTTCATGTCAATTAGCATTTACTTAAGTTTAGGCTTTTTTCCTGCCAAGTTGTTTTCTGATCATTTTGGTAATAAGAAGATACTCTGCATAGAAAAAGAAATAAATAATTCTAATTAATATTCCAAAGCTCATAACCTGAGATAAGCTGTGTGAGGTGAATAAAATGGCAGAAGCTTTGGCTGTATCAGCCATGCAAGTGATACAAAGATCAGCACCAAGACTGCATGTGAAGGGCAGTGAAGCCCCAAAGTACTGAGTACACATAGTACCTTTTGCTATGTTTCACAATTTGCAGCCTTAATGAACCATCTTACATTTTTGATATCATTTTGAGAGCTCTTAGAAATAAAACTTTTTAAATAGTTCCTAAGCAAATCACATTTCTATGATGTATAACGTCACAGGAATAGTGAAATTATTAAATGTAGCAAAACAAAATATATGGAAGAATATTACTTTTTCATTAATCTACTTCAGCTTGAATTAACTTTTTACATTAGCTCATTAGACCTCATGGAAGAACTGATGTTGAAGTAGGATTATTCCTCAATGACGCCATTATGTCCATTACAGCAAATAATTAACTATTAATATTTGCCCAGCTATTTAAAATAGAATTTTATTAACTATGCTTCAGGAGGGCAGAGAACAATGAATTCTTAAACAGAGAACTCTAAAATCATTCACTTTGACAAATGTTTTGATATGATAATTGAAAGAGCCATCTTTGAAAACATCTCTATATTTAAAAAGTAGTATTCAGATGGTAAAATCTCCCTTTTGGGGAAAGCACTCCTAAAAATCAACCTGTAAACAGCTTACTTTAAAAATAGTTGCTAACACTGAGAAATTATATTTTCTTTGCAAGCTTTTAATACCTACCACAAGTAATTACTATGCAATGAAAATAAACCACAGTTTCAACTTCTCCGAAACAATAATAATCATACATTACAGAGAAAGTTCAGCTGCCTGAGGAAAGGCTCTAAAGCCATTTTGGACACCCTAAGGCATAGCATGGCCCTGTACAGAAAGCACATTTATAAAGACATCCTCCTGGAGCTGGTCAATATACAAAGAAGCTACAGGAGACTCGTCCTCTCTCCAGTGGCAGCCTGCAATAGTGGCTAAGCAATACCACAGGGCATCTAAAATGGCATTAGAAGCCTGTGTTTAGGCAACTGAATCCCAGCTGGGTTTCACATATGCATCTTGGACAAAATACAAGAAATTACAGAGAAAAAGAAAGCAGAGAATTAAAGCAAACAAATAAAAACCCTGAAAGACATACCTGTGAATGAATAATATTACAAGATGCCTGATCTGCATTCAGCTCCTCTGGAGTTTTGCAACCAGGAACAAAAAGCAGCATATTTGAGGTGTCTGCTATTTTCATGTCATAAGTTTTATCTTTGCTGCACAACACCGCGTGTTCATCCTTCTCACCACGAATTATTAGGCTGGGAAAAAAAAACCAACATGGAAATAATGATCTATTTTTACCTCTGTTTCAGAATGAACACTTACTAAACTTGTCTGATATTTTCTCACATTCATATATGTGTAAAGAAATTACAATCTGCAGTTCTGTTTGGTAGCAGCAGTCACAGTTCAACATAATATAAGGATGCAAATGTCAATTAATCTAATTGACTGTGTTTTTCCCTCTCTTTTTAGTGTGGGAACTCAAAAGACAAGCATTCCAAGTTTTCATGCAGAACACAGTTGAATGCCTATAGTCATACACCAACTCTCTCAACCCCCCTAAAACACTGATGAAGTGATGCTTAATGCGTTAACTAATTCACTAATCTTAGAAATTAGACTAGAAACTAGAGTTATTCTTTAATGATGACTGAAGCTGGCCCACTGTGAAACAAGAAAGCAAACAGAAATTGCATTTATTGTGCAGAGCCCTTCAGATAATTAATATCTATTTTCTTGCAAGTAATTCCAAGCAGGAAAGAAAATCATCTTCTAGAACAATTCTGGACAACTTCTGGTGACTTCAAAGTGACAATGTAAAGCACCCTCTTCAGCTCACATACTTGATGAAGTAAAGATTCTGCGTGAGGACGTGATAATACCAACACAGGACCATGACGGGAACATTCAGTTCCTCCCTGGCTACATACACCAACCTAAGTGCTCAGATTCAATTCCATTAAACTGCTCCTCTCGTTTCCCAAAGCCTGCATGCATGAACAATGCTCAGCTGTGCCCCATGGGATCAACATGATTCAGGCCTCTAACTGATAACACTTCATCAGTATTGCACTAAACAGGAATGGGCTTGCTAACATGCATCTCAGAGAACTACCTTCTTTAGAGAGACTTCTCATTTTTTATCAAAGATTTTCCTTATGTCACTGGCATTGCAGTAAAGGAAGAAATTTAAAACAGTATCAAAACCCTATCTAGAACCTGCTCTTGGTTCAGAGTTTGGTGTCACATAACCATCCTACCCTATGCCCATGCACAGTAGGGCACATCCTTCCCTGCCAATTTACACATCCATACTGCACATCCTTCCCTGCCACTATGCCTGACTTGTAGGCACCCTGCCATCCCTCAGGCCTCGAGAGTTCTAATAGGAAAATCTCAAAGTCAGCAAGATTCTTTTAGAGACGTGATATCTTTTCTAAACCTGTATTTCTGATCATAGAATATCCCGAGCTGGAGGGGACCCACAAGGATCATTGAGCCCAGCTCCCGGGCTGGCACAGGACTGCCCAAAGAATCACACCATGTGTCCGAGAGCCCCGTGCAATTGAACTGTGGCAGGCTTGGTGCTGTGACCACTTTCTGGGGAGCCTATTCCAGCATCTTCTGAGCTTTGTTTAGAAGTCTCCACAGCAGGAAGTTTTCCATAAAAAAACCAAACCAACAAAAAAACCTAAAAACCCACAAACACACAGAAAAAAACCCAACAAAAACACAATACGCTTCTTATAAGTGTAAATAGTTTTTAGTTTCCAGTGTAACTGAGACGGGTTTAAAGGATTTAAGGGGGAGTCACGCACACCGCATCAGAAGAACACAAGCGCGGACACAGCCCCGCGTCCGGGGCAGCCCCGCGGCGCCAACCGCGGCGGCCCCGCCCCCCCGCGCCCGCCGTACCTGCGCCCCGCCTCCAGCTCGGCGCAGAGCCCCGGCTCCAGCTGCAGCAGGCAGCACTCGCCGCCGCCGGCCTGCGGGCCGAAGCTGAGGCAGTGCACGGCCGGCAGCAGCTCCGCCGGGTTCAGCTTGGCCGTCTGCAGTGTGGCGTCCACCTCGGCGCGGCTCCGCATGGCGGCCTCGGCCCGCTCCAAACTGCGCGCCACGGCCTCCATCCCCCGCCCCGCCCCGCCGGGGCCGGGCCAACGGAGAGCGGGCGGCGGCGCGCGCAGCCTGCGTTGTTTGCGCGGTTGGCGGACGGGCGGATGGGTGGACGGACGGCGGGGCGGGCGGGAACGGTTCGCAGTGGTACCGAGGGGAAGGAATCGCTTGCCTCTGCTCCTCCGCCGGGTCTAAGCTGGGACAAACCTCCCGATTTCTGTCTGGCTGCACAGGAGCCGGGCTGTGCTGCAGTAAAATCTCTCGTTATGCCAAAAATGCAATAAAAATATACAAAATGCGCAAAACTAAGTAAATGACAAAACATTGCAAAAACAGGCCCAATATGTGAGTCACTGCCCAGCTCTGAGACAACACAAAATTATAGATGTGTTTAGGATGGAAAAGGCTTCCAAGATCCTAAGTTCAACCGTTTATCCAGCACTGGCAAGTCCGGCACTAAATCATGTCCCTGAGTGCCACACCTACCTGTCCTTGAAACGCCTCCAGGGATGGTGACTCCACCACTTCCCACAGCTTTCCAGCCTTGCTGTCCCAAGCCTGGAGGTGAGCCACTTTGAGCCACTCTCAAAGTTTTTCCTTGACATCAAAGCATGACAGCAAGTGTGGAGAGAAGGGAGATTGAGTGTCCGAGCCACCACAGTGGGGCCTGATAGTGGGTAGGAAAGCACTGCTGAAGCAGCTGCCACCCACTGGTGTCACTCACCCCAGGTTCTTCTGTCCCTCTGGGGATAGTTTGACCGAGGGCAGCTACTTGCAGGCTCTCATCTATGCCTGACCCCTTAGGAAAGGGCTTGCACAGCCTCCACACAGAGGTTTGTCTCCCCATGACTCAGGGCTCAGCTCAGGCTCTTGGTGTGGCCTGATGTGGCTATGTCTGTCAGAGGAGGCTGTGAGGGAGTGCTCGAGCTAAAGCCATGACACAAATGAGTGGAAGCCACAGGCATGCGTGATTATTGCAATGGAAACAGTCTGCAGCTCAGAGATTCAAGGGGAAGTCTATTGATGTTCTTAAACTGTAAGAGAACAGAAGCAGAGGCTCAGAACACAGCAGCTAAGCAGCATTGAGAGTCAAACTTCTGCAAGGAGCAGCACAGGATGCCCCTTCCCTGCCTTGTCCGGGACAACTGGCTCCTCAGACACTCACTGATTTTTGCTGCAGGGCATATTAATACTCAGCCTGGTGGTGTGTCAGTCCTAGCTGTGTGCATCAGCTAACAAACAGTTACTCAGTGCTCCTAAGTTAAGTCTGTCCACTTGCAGAGTACCTCTGTGCTTGGTAAAAGTCTGAACCAAATGACCCAGGTGAGTAGCTTACAACCCCTATTATGTGGGAACCAGAAGCAAGAGCTGGTGGGATGGAGCTGGCTTGATTCAGTCCCAGCCTGGCAGAGATCAGCTGTTGTTGTATGTGACCAAATCAGGCATCTTCTGTCTTCAGAAGGTGGTGCCTCAGTGGTGCCAGTGGGACAATTGGCCTTGGAGAAAACTTTGGCTGAAGTTGTTAGGCAGTTACCTCTGTCACAACACTTGTGCAGTGGCTTGTTCAAGACTTAGACATAGGTCATGTTTTCATGTTTTATTTCAGTTATTGGTAGGTGGAAATACCATCATTGTGCACACAGGAAAACAGAGACATTCCACCTTTGGCTAGTTTCTACTAATGCGTAGGTGCAAACTGATGTGTGTATAGCCTTATTTGAGACTTACATTTTGGTTTAATGTAAATTTCTTCATGCACACCGCTCTGGTAAAAAAAATCACTTTTTCCCAAGTAAATGTTGAAATAGTTAGTAACCTTATTTGTAATGGCTTTAATTTATGCCTTAATTTGTGCAATTTTTCATTGACCTTGCAGACCTGCTTCTTCTTCTTTCTACTTTTCATTCTGTGAAATAAAAAAAAGTTCTGGTATAGCCAAGAAACTGAATCCAAGGCATGGGTTCATGGAGTTTGTACCCTAAGAGATCTGCCATGTAACAGAAACTCAATAGGAATTAAATCACTGGATGTTATTCAGGAGTTGGCATTGATCTGTGGTCAGGAACATTTGTAGTAGTTATTTATTTTTCTAATCAGTTTTGTTTATCCTGGGAGTTCTGGTTGAAGATGCTTTATATATATATATATATATATAGGAACTGAAATGTGTATGCTTGTGCTGCCTGCCATCTTTCTCTGCCTGTCTCTTGTTTACCCCTCTGGAAGTTACTGTTCAAGGTCAAGCAAATTTGGCATGTAAATTTCCTGGAATTTTGGTAGAAATCAGTGGCTGGATGATATATTGAAACCCCTTCTTGGGGGAATGCTGCTCTGATCCATTCTAAGAGGCAGAAGCCAACTGGCCTATCACCAAACACATGACATAAATCTATAGAGATGTCTCATTTCTCAGGAAACAGCTGGTATTATGCATCTGCTTTCATGGAGATTGCTTTAGAGCAGTGACCTGACAAAAAAAGGTTTGTCTAAGAACTCATGAAGTTGGTTTCTTGAAACATGGATGAATCATTTAATGAATTTGAATTGCAGAGAAAATGAGATGAGAACTATCAATGTTGCTGTCAATTTATAAGCATGGCATGCTTATAAATGCGTGCTGTGGCAAGAGAGCTTGGTAGGATCCTGAAATTATTTTATATTGGTGCTGTGGGGTTATTTATTTGCTTTGGAGTTGCTATAGCATAAATGAGTTCTGTTTTCAGTTTGAGCTGGTCTGGTGGACTGAAACTGTCAGGGGGCAGGAGCGTGTAACATCATGGTACAAGCAGGGGTGAAACTCACCTGTAGGAGAATGGAAGCAAGAGTTGAGGAAGCAGTAAGTTCAGCCATCCTGACTTAACTAATCACCAAGTGCTATCAATCCACCCAGGTGCCACTGGAGGCCTTAAGTGGCTGCTGTGAGTGTGAGGTACAAGGTGCATCTCTGTCAGCATAAGGGACAGGTAGACTGAACTGCCAAATAGCTTCTGCATCCTCAGCTGGACTGGGGACAGGGCAGGAATGAAGTCAAGCCTCAAGCAAGATAAGCTTTGACATAGTTTTTCAACTGACAAGTGTTAATGGAAATTAGCGTTAATGGAATGTGGTTGAGTGAAGTTAGCAAACAAAAAAAGGATCATTGAAGATTGTTATAGTCTTGCCTTTGAAGTCCTTGGCCCTGTTTAATCTTTCCCAGAACTCAAACATCAGGGATGTGAGCCGTTAAATAAATGAAGGGCATCTGTGACAAATAAAATCAAAGAAATAACTCCAAAGTTCCACAACTGAAACAGAATGATGAAGCAGGGGATAACAGTGCACAGTACCACTGTCGGGCTCCAGTCATTAGGTAGCGTGTTAGGGGGATGGCTTCCCAGTGTGATTGCAATTCAAGTGCTTGGAGCTCTACAGTAAAATGTAGTGAGAAAATAGGGCTACATGAAATGGGGTGTTCAAATGACAAAGATGTACACACTAGAAATTTACAGATGTCCTTCAGAGTACAACAGAGGTAGCTGAGAAAAAAAAAAAAAAAGATAAAGCCAGTACTGGAAAAACTGACACAGTGCCAAAGTTGAATATAACAACACATTATCAGTTCAGTGATAATTACACAATTCACAGTTACAGTTCCTGGAAATTATTCCACAAGAGAGGCTCATTTTGATTAAAGCCTCATAAACCCTAGTTGAAGGATTTCTTTTTTCAGCTGGAATGCCATCTGCAATATTTAAAATTAGCATGTGTGTTACATTTTCACTCATTAAATGGCAGTTTCTCATTGTCTAGAAATACCTGCCATAGGATGTGCTCATTGTGTTTCAGTACAGAAGGTGACCACTGAAGCTCTAGGTGTGACTGGGGTTAGAGCTCTGAATGCTCTTTCAGCACATCACAGACTCCTGTGAGACACTGGGAGAATGACTGTCTACAATGATGTGTTACATTTTCTTCCTAGGAAAACAAGAAAGAGAAAAGACCAAATAGAAAATATAATTAAGCCACTGAATAAATCCATGGTGCACCTATCCTGAATAATGATTGTCTAGTCTGTCTTAAGTATGAGAACTGGGGATTACTGATGAAAAGAACAGAAAGTAATGGATAACAGGAGAGAATAAATTTCTATGCAACACATTGAGAGACTTGGGAGATGTGGTGAAAGTCAAAATGACTGTGATTCACAGAAGAGTCAAACAAGTTCATAAAGATGTGCTTGTCTCTGTTAATCTCAATATTCAGGTTTTAGTCATAACTCAGGATCCTAAATAAATTCAGACCCACTAAATCACCAGAGCACACACTCTTCTACTCTCCATGGTTATTGAGACATACTTTAATTTTTTAAACTTTTTTTTTTTGTAGTGAAATGTAAAGTAGCAAACCAGTGTCTTGCATATTCTATGTTGCAGACCTTGGTTCATTTGTATTACTGTACCCCAGTAGAACCATCATACCTGATGATGTCAGACAGAAAACACCACAAAGCAGGAGCTAATGAGTCCAAGACTCAGAGAAAATTTCAGCCAACTAGTAGAATAAGCAGATAGCTCATTGCTACCTCAGCCAAGGCTGTCTTGTCAGTCTTAACAGGCCACCAGGGAGATGCAAAACACATATATTCAAATTAGGAGAAAATAAACAGCTGTAACCAAACCTAAATATTCCTGTAAACCATATAATAGATTGTAATATCTTAGTGACATAATTGGTTCTGGCCTGGAAATACTGGAGAAGAAACACTCAACCACAAAGCTGGAAAACATATGCCAAATGGTCGGAGCTCAGACATGGTCAAGACAATTTGGAAATGACTTTGAGAATGTCACTGCACACTGCTGTGACAAGCAAGAACCCAGATGCTCAATGCTCATGAGACAACCAGCAATTAGAGACCTTTTTCGTTGCTGTGATTTCTTTGCAGGGACTGCACGTGTAATTGCAAAGGCAGAGGATCAGTCATGCAACACTGATTTGAAGATTAGGTGGGGTAAACCTGAGCAAGCTGGTACCCAGCCTACATTCAGAGCTTCTCCCAGTCTCAGCCAGTCAGCCAGGACATTCATTGCTGCACAGCACGACCTCACAGTGTAAACACTGGTGCAATGGGTGGAGGAAGGTGCTGTGATCTTTGTTCACATTGGCATGAAAGAGCAAGCTGTTTTTTTCAATAATGTAAAAATTACAGGGACCCTTTTAAATGTAGAATATATGTCAGGCAGCCATGTTAGTTCATGCATGAGTACATCATTAAAATCTTCTGCTCCCTGTACATCATTTTCTGGGTACATCTCCAGAGTGCTTCTACCACAGCAAAGCCTGTAATTCAGACTCAGATGATTTTGCTAGTTGGGAAAATTAGCAGCAATAATTACTGCAGGCCCTAAAATTTAATCACATAAAACACCTCCTGCTAGAGATATTTAAAATTGTGTTATTATTAATATTGAGGAGTTACATGAGATAAATGCAAATAAATGTAGTTTTTTAAATACTGCGTAGGGAATTTTGTGGCTAATTTCAGTCTGCAGACCTTATTAATACTGACAACCTAAATACCAGTATGTGTCATCTGGCAAGTTATCCCATCATCTCACTTCTTGACTAGATGCTATCTGCATAGCAGTAACCTCAGAGAGTGGGTGGTTTTTAGTTTATTATTAATTTTTAAGGCATTTCTGGGGATATATACTACAAATATATCCCAGCAAACTACATACTTACACTTTCTGCATGAATCTAAAATAAATAAATAGATTAATCAAATTAATGTGAAAAGCATAGCCATTTTATGCAAAATATTTTTAAAAACCCAAACAGGAAAATGCATCAAGTATTTTATTTGTAGAGAGAATACAATGGAGGGATAGAGTGGCACAGGAAAATGTTAGTGAAAAATGGCAAGATGAAAACTTAAAGGAGAAGAAACCAATATGGGAAAAGATCATGAAACAGAGGGAGCAGAAGCCTTACATGGGAAAGAATAAAATGCAATACAAATGAACACATCACAAGAATTATGGCAAACAAATCTAATGCTGGAATGAGCTGCAGAATAAATATCTGATTCTGTTACATTCTAGGTGTTTCTCATGCTTCTGCTTGTATGGCCTTCTAGTTTCACTCTCAGTTGTGATGAAAATGTGCAGTCTTGGGCTGTAACTGTCCAAGAATTACCATTTCACTCGACTTTGTCATTCTCAACTTTCTTCCCAATGCTGAAATGTTAGATGAGCAGGCTATACTCTTCCCATCCTGCTCCCCAATATACTTAGAAGCCCTTCTAATCCCATGCCCTTTTTAGCCCCAAACCATCAACCTGACATGAAAATGGAAAAACTCTGCAGACATCTCTGCAGGAAACATTTTGTTCTGGAGATTTCCATCTACCCCCCTCAACAGGTACTAGGGCCTATGCCTAAAGCATCCCATGTCTATTATATTTTTGATATTTTTCTGAGAAGATGCTAGCCATCTTTATTTTTTTTTCTTCTGCTGCTGAATACTGGAGTTTGTTAAGAAGACAAACATTTTTCCATAGTAATCACTATGTAAATGAGTATCTCAATTTCTTTTACAACTCTGTGAGTAATGAATAGTAGTAAGTATATCAAAAGGGTTGTCAATGTCTTGAGATGTTGAACAATTTGACATGATGCGGTAGGCTATAACCAGGATAGCACAAATAATTTTGAATTCACTGGATGTTTTGGCCTCTCAGATCCCCAGTCACTGTTGACTCAGAAAAGTTCACTGCCTGTACGCTTAGGAGAGATTCTTGTCCTCTCACCTTCTCCTGCCTAAGTGTTGGAGACTGGGTCATCAATTTTGACACAGACCTAACCTAACAGAATTGCCTCAACCTGGGAAATTGCTTGGTAAGTAGATGGTGAGGCTGCTCTCATCATGAACTGCTTCAGAAGAGATCTGTGTGAGGTATGAGGCAAAATACTTCTCTTTAAGCCCATGTTCAGAGAGCTAAATGAGCTTTCCTCCAAAACTTAATTATTTGAATGAGAGGAACATCAAAGGCAATTAAAAAACTTTGAATGCTTTAATTAAAAATTCTATGCAGGTTCCATTCCTGGGGGAGTGTACACTGGGGTCTGCCAAATTGTGTTATATGAAAAATACAGGTGTAGCTGATCCTATTCCACAGTGGGGATGTGCAGTAAGTGGGCCTTCTGAGATGCTTCTGGGTGAGTTTTCTATATTGACATCTTGAACAGTGGCAATTTGGAGGGCTCCTCTCCAGAGAGAGAAGTCAGTGCAGATAGGGAGGGAAGGTCTTGTCTCTCTGACAGTTGCTGTGACGCCGTTGTAATACAGGAAAAAAACTCTGAGGGGCTTCACAAAGAAAATTTATTCTGTCCATCTCAACCCAGGAAGTCCCAGAAAAATACTTGCAAAGTGCCTTCCTGAAAAAGAATATTGAATTATCCAGTGTTTTACTGACTTTTTCATTTTTACTAGATTGGGCAGTTATTTTGTTATTCATTGGGGAGGGAAATTAGTGATGGAGTCAGATGTGTTCATGCAAAGATTGTCTTGTCTAAAGATTATTCCTTTATAAAATTAGCTTAATTTAACAGTCTTTTTCTTTTGTGGAGCATCGATTCACTACAATTTTCTAATCGGCATTTTCATATTTAAATTCTTGAAAGGGCCACAGGGTGGCAGAGCGATTAAACACTGACAGCAGTTCTTTCTGCGGACATGGACCCGCGTCAGCCGGGCCCGCGTAGCTGCTGTGGTGATTATCGCAGCGGAGTGAGCCGTGCCATCGGTTTGTCGCGTTGCCGGTGTCCCTTAGCAGCGGTGGCGCTTTGTCGATGTGTCCTGCTGCTGCCTGTGCCCCAGCGAGCTCTGTGAGCCACAGGAGCGGCTCCGCAGGCGGTGTTCCTCAGGCACGGGATGTCTCTGTGTGCCCCACAGCCTCACCTGAGGAATTGCAGGGTGGGACGTGGTGAAGGACAGAGACGGTGCTGAAGCCTCACCAGCTGTGAGGAGGCCTGTGATTCTGTGCCTCATAGACGCAGCTGTTTGGACTCTGTCAAACCGTTTGCCTCTGTTGCTGCCACCAGAACCACATGTCCCCTGAGACTTGCACGCTGCACACTTGCACCCAGCACCCACCCCAAGCCCTGGCTGTGATGCTCACCCTAGGAAACAAAGAGCCAGGTGCCCTAAGGCAGAGTGTGCGCCATGGTGGGCAGCGTGGAAAGAGAAATAGTCGACAGAAACTTGTGCTGGGAAGCAGAAATAGACGGCAAAGGATACTAAAGTGTGTTAGACTGAATCTCTACTCTTAGGTGTTGTCTCCCAGAGAGCACAAAAACCAACTCATGCCTGAGTGTTCAGGGCTGATCACCACTCAGTGTCAAAGCACCAGTTCAAGCCACAGTGCTTTAAGCAAACATTTTAAATCTTGTGGCCAGACGTCAGAGTGCTTTAATGCAGAGGCGGCTGGGGGATGGCTTAAGAAGCTGGCTTTTACCACAGAGCTAGAAGGTGTTGTCTTCACATGTGAGAAGTGGTTTAGAAAGCAGTTCCTGTTCAGCTCTTAGTCACACTTCCCAGCTGACTCACACCTCCCAGTCCATGCATTAGGCTGGATATTACGCAAGTCTAGGACTATGATCCGGACTAAGCATATGATATAGATGAAACTCAAGTTGTACAAGTTCATAATTGCCATTGGTTAAAAAGCAGAATAAAATAAAGAGCAAACAAACAAACAAAATGAACTACTGGAAATGCATATGAATTTCTTCAAAGATAAACCTGAGGTTTACAGATGCTTTGAGGCTTGTCATTGTTTTTAGGCTTGATCATCACATCATTTTTGTGATGATCAAAATTTGAAATAATTGGAAAATGAATATATGAAATAAGAGGAATTAGAAAATATTCCAGGTATAATGAAATAGGGGGAAGCATGCACTGGGTAGTGCAAAATGCTGGTTTAACAGAGCATCAACTGTCAACTGGAATTATTTGGGTTACTGGTCTGATGAAAATTTCTGATCTTTTATCTTATTGAAGCTGCTTGTTTCTATAAAATATTTACCTGCTCACTAGAGCAAGCACTAAAGCAGGTACCCATCTCTTGGTCATGCCTTAGCTGTCAGTCTGCACAGAAATCTCACTACCTCTGTCTGGCCTAGTGAGTGTTTGAATATTTAATGCAAAATGGAAAAGCTGTGTAGGGACAGGCTTAGAAAACCCCTTTCAGATTGTCTCTGTATATCTCAGGATCAAAATGCCTTTTTCTCTGAACTTCAGCTCACTATTACAACAACTACCAGGTCAGTAACACATGAAATATAAGAATATAAACAGATATGATTCTCACTCTAGTGCTGAAAAGTTGGACAGATTATGAAAAATTCCTTCTGTTATCTCACCGTGGAGGCTCTTGCAGGAACTTGGATGCAATAATAGAAAAAGAGAAGTTTAACACATATCCTTGGTTTTTGGGTTTTTGTTTGTTTGTTTGGGGTTTTTTGAAAACTTACTACTTACTAGCTTTCCTGTGGTTTATCACAGGACTAAAATTAGCTTGGCCAGATGTATTCTTTGAATCATACAAGGACTGATTCTTATGACCAGTTCCTAGCAGACAACTTAAATGATTCAAACTTAGAGCAGCAATGAATGTAATCTGTGCACTTCCATGTATGGGAAACACTATTGTACATAGCCTGAAAAGAGGAGGGGAGATTGGACAATACCTGGTAGTTCCTATGGTGCCCCTTCCCAGGCCTCTAGTGCTAAGGAAGTCAACCAGTTGAAACACAAAGACAAGGGAACTCTCTTTGCAAATAAGCATGGGAATATAGGAAAAAACCTTCACACTCATTTTCCATGAGTGTTGCAAGAGCTACTTAGATAAAAGGTCAACTTAAAAGCCAAAAAGCATTTTGTACTTGTCTTTCTCAGCAAAGAGAGTGACCTTTATAAAATTCCTTTATAAAGGAATTTTTTAAATTTCATGTTTACATAATGCTGTCTCTTATACAAAAGATGTTAGGGAAAAGAACCCCCACAACCATCCAACAGCTTACCTTCTAATGCCTTTTGTCCCTGAAGTGCTTCACCATCTTTTGCATCTCTGTCATTTTCCTGTTTAAAAAGCCCTAGTCATCCCAGTAAGGGAAAGCCAAGCAACTTTATTTGGGACTCAAGAGCAATGCTATAGGAGAAATGAGAATTATAGACATGAATACTTGTAATTCTTTCATAAGGATGTCTTGTGTTAAAATAAGCTTGCAGAAAATTGACTAGTGAGACTAAAGAATTAATTTATCAAATTATCAGATTAATTTATTGAGTCAAAATGTAGGTCACAGATACAACAGTCTTCAAAGCAGTGAAAGCAATATTCATATTTCATTATGTAAACATCTAGTGTTTCACCACTTGGGCATTTACTAACTGAGATAAGAAAGTTTATACAACTTACTAGCATGTTTTCTAAACCCAGTACTCTAATACAATGTGCCTATTCATGCATGAGCTTCCACAGAGCGTTGTGACCTTGGTGGTTCAAGTGTACTGCCTTATACCTCCCTGCATGCCAGAGAGCCTCTAATGTCATCAAAAGTCACTTGAGCTACCCCTCACACCTGTGATACCAACACTCTAGCAGACCTATGCAGCTTTTATTACTCTCTTGATGTCATGGAGGATGAGTTTTGAAGTGTCCCAGGGCTCCAGCTCAACGATGTGTCATGCTTTTTTGGCTGAGGAATGCCTTACTGGTGGCTAGCTACCTCCATCTCACTTAACTTCAGCCACGCTAAAGTAAAACTCAGGTATTCATATCTAAAATAGGCACCAACTTCTAAAATTGATCCTATATCTGCAAAAACAAATCAATCTACTTACCAGAGGTTGTCTCAGAGGGATGCCTCTCTCTCTTGTGCTTTTAGGATTTCAAACTCTGCGCATGCTGTCCCACCTCTTAGAGGAGCATTTTAGTCTTCATGACCTCTCCCTTGGGAGGAAGGGTCAACACAGTCTACTTTTTTATTAGACCTTATGTTCTATAGCAGTCTGTAGATTAAAAACAAGTTGCAAACCTCCCACCAGGTTATTTCGTGTAGCTTTTTACTGGCTCTTGGCTTCAATGTGACCCTTCAAGGTTATGTCATTACCCTTTTGTGGGGGACGGCAGGCTTGGAGTGACTGATAGCCAATTCCCTCCTCTGAGGGTAACTGTAACTGTATGAAATTTCAGTGTGAACATGTGGAACAAATTACAAATGGGATATCAGTGTGCAAAGGCCAACATGAAATTCTATAATCATTAAATAATCCAGTACAGGAATTTGCACTGGCCTGCATTTTGCAAGTTGCAAAACTGCACAGGGAAGGATATGGATTTCAGGCTGCAGTTCCACCAGCACCCTGTCACGACACTTTGTCACTGTATGAAGACAACTTCTTCTCCCTCTTCCTCCGCTTTTGTTCCTGTTTCAAGCTGCCAAGGCCCACTCTACCTTGGTGTCAGCTCTGGCACTCATTGCACCCTGCAGCCGTCAGCAAAGCTCTGCTTACTAGCTCAGAAGAAAGTTCCCCACTTTCTGTTACTCTTCTGTCTGTTTAGTGGCTTGAATTGCAACAAGCAGAGGACCTAAAAGTGGGAAAACTAACATAAGACACATTGCAGATTGTGTTGCCAGAGCCTGGAGGATCAGTGTATCTCCTTTTAGCAGCAGTGAATGGATGAAATCAGCCAAACCCAGGTGACAGCCAAGGATTTACCCAGAAACGGTCTGCAATGTACATTCTCTTGAAATTGTGTTTCCTTCAGTCTTGTGATAAAGTGCTTGATAAAAATTGCTGTGTACATTCTTTGTCTTAAAGATAAGGTCAGATGAGACGGTTGTTTCAATTCTCTTTTTGTTTCCAGCTCTGTGAATCTGTACTTTGTATGTTTGCAGTATGAGTGGAACTAGAGGCTGTTTACAAGTATTAAGATTAAATGTGTGTCTTCCAAATTTACAGAAAGTAATCTCAAGCTGTAGTGCTTACAGTCCTAAGGTGCCCCTCTCTCTGGCCCAAATGAAACGAAGGCAGATTGTGTTTTTCTCCCTTCATCATTGATGGACCTCTAGTGCTCTCTTGAGACCCACAAAGGTCCTAATTAAAAGGACTCTACTGGGTTGAACCAAAGTCCATCTAGTCCTGTGTTCATCTCAGTGTCTGTAAACAGATGCGTAGGGAGCAGCAGGGAAAGCACATATGAAATGTCACACAAGTGATTGCCTTTTGAGACCATTATTTTTAGAACAGAGAATTTCCTGAGCTGGATGTGGCTGCTGTCTGCTTAGTAACCCCATATAGATTTCTTTTCCAAGTGTTTTTCTCCTTAGTTCCAAGTCCATTCTTTTACATCCAGAGCCACCTTTGGTAATAAATGCCACAATTCTACTATGGGCAATGCAAACAACACCTTCTTCCCATTGTCTGCAGTCTCCTTACTACTGGGTTCACTTGATTCCTTCTTAGTTTTTCTTGTGGTTTTATCATTTTGGTTCTGAATCAATGACAGTATTGCAAGTACTTTAGCAGACACAATTTCCATGCACACAGAGTACGTGCAGACAGATATAAAGGCAGGGAGTAGGCAATCAAGGTATTGCATGTGTTTGCAAATGAAAACCATGGTTGGACCACTGCAGAAGATGCCTCCTCCTGGACTTTTTTAAAGAAAAGGACATTTTTTTCCCCCATCAAAAATGTTGACAGTATTCGTGACCTTGCAATTTTATTTCCCGTTTCCAAGACAAAGTGGTCCTCTGCCCTCAAGAATTCTGCATCCTCTGTCGCCTGGAGACAAAGAGTTGATGTGAGCAGGGGACCAGGGTTTGAAAATAACCCCTGGGTGGCAGATAAGCGGAAATGGGGACAGCAGGAGGGCAGTAACAGTTTTTGAGGTTGAAACCCCAGATCACCAGCTTCCTTTCTGCTACCCGCCCCGTGCTGCATCTCCAAGGATCGCAGCCAAGGCGCAGCCCGCACTACCTGGGCGGGCAGCAGTCGCATCTCCTCCCGCGCAGTCGGATCGGCTTCTCCCGAGCTCACCGCTTCTCCGAGCAGCGCCGCGTTGAAGGGAGGGCGCGGGACTTTGCATCCGCGGGAAGGAGCCACGGGCGGGGAGCGCTGCCCTCCCCCGTGCGCGGCCGCTTTCTGCCTCCCGGGCCGGGGCTGGCGGGGAGGGCAGCGCAGCAGCCGCTCGGCTCGCAGCCCCCGGCGGGGAGCGGGCCCCTTCCCGCGGGGGCAGCGCCGACCCTGCCGTGTGACAGCCGGGGGGGGCCGCTGCTGCCTCGGCGAGCCCGGCTGCGGCGCGGCGGCTGCAGCCATGTGTTTCTCCGCCTGCCAGTGACACAATAACACGGGAAGCGGCGGGAGGGATCCGAGCCTGCCGAGGGGAAAAGTGACCTGAGGCGCTCAGGTGAGCCGGAGCGGCAGGAGGTGGCTGTCGCTGCCCGCCACCCCCGCGCAGAGCTCCGGAGCTCGGGAGGCGCCCCGGAGCTGCCGGCGAGGGCAGCGCGGCCGGGGGGGCGGCGGGTCCCGGTCCCCCCTCACCCGGAGGTGCTGTGCCCGCAGGCCCACGGCGATGGAGGAGGGCATGAACAGCATGCAGCAGAAAGCGGCGGAGCTGGAGCACATGGCCGAGGTCCTGCTCACCGGCGAGCAGCTCCGGTAAGCGGTGCCTTCCTCCCGCTTTGCCGGGGACGCGTACCCGGGGTCAGCAGCGGCCCCGATGACGGCCGGAGGGGGAGGTTTGGGAGGCGGAGGGCGAGGGTCTGTCCCCGCGGACTTTCTTTGCACCGGGGCACCTGCCCTGCTTCCATCGCGGCCCCGGGCTCCGGCCCCGATTTCGGCAGCGACGAGGACGAGGGGCCGCAGCCGCGCTGCGAGCCCGGGGAGGTGAAGCACCGCACGGGGGGCGTCTGCCGCGGGCACCTCTGCTCCCCTGCGGGGAACGGGAGGCGGCTAGGGAGAGGCGGCTGCGTCACTAAAGGCTTCAAAAGCTGCAGGAGAGCCGCGTCTTTAAAGATAAAAAACCCCAAAGAAACCAGAGATAAAGTGCCTCAGCACTCCATGGAGAGCCAAGGCGAGCGCAGGGCAGCGCTCCCGCACAGCCCGGCCGGCACTGGCAGCGGCGCCGGGCACGGACCCCGCAGAACTGCGCCTCGCTCCAAGGGACTGTTTTTATTTTGCATCAGCTGGTCCCAGCAGATGGAAGGGGATCCCTACTGCCAGTGCCAGCAGCAATTAACAGTGCTGTTTGACTGGAGTTGTGAGCAGCACAGGAGCCTTGAACAAAAATGCCTGACTCAGTTAATTTTTAATTCTGTGGTGTATGCTGGCTATGCATGCCAGCTGTACCTATACAGTACAGAGGAGAAAAAGTAATTTTAATAATGTTGGTTTGGTGATGGACCATCTTGTGATTCAGGAAGAAAAATCTCACTATAATGTGTTATATAAGTAACTAGAAGGGGATAGTAAAAATATTTTCCCAGTAGTTTTTCTTGAATTTTTTAAAAAAACTTTTTTTCTCAGATGCCAGACAAACACTGAAAAGGTTAGAAATGTTGCCTGCTTGGGCAGATGCCATCATTGCTGCTAGTACAGACACTGTTACTGTTTGCATCCACGAAGTAAGGAGAAGTGCCACTTTGTGATGCACACCAGTGATGCTCCTGTTTGGCAAGTAAATGTTACTTTGGTGATCTGGCTGCAGTACACAGCAGTGCCTCCTCCAAGTTTGAGATTCTGCTTCAATGTAGCCTTTAGCATGACAGAGTATACTGGCACGAGTCCTTCATAGTGGATTTGGTGCAGGGTTGAGCATCCAAGTGTCAGATCAGAATTCTGTTGTTCCTAATTTATATTACTAGAAGTTGAAGATTTCAGGCTAATACAAAACCTCTATAAGGATCACATTAATCTTTCTGTATACCTCATAGATAAATGTAAGAGCAAAAGCTTTGCAATCTTTCCCAAAGGAGAAACTGAGGAAATGTTATCAAATCAGGCTCCTAGAATCAGCTCATCTGTGTTGTTATCAAGAATTACATTTGTCGTTTTATTTATTAAGGTATTGAAACACAGTAATCTTTTTGGGCAAGATGATTTGCAGATACAAAATAATTATTGCCCATCCTGTGAAGTTACCTGTGGATATTCCTTCATGAATCTATAAGAAGTGGCTTAGATCTGCTTGGACTGGGAGTTCATGAGCAAGTCAGTGTGCATAATGTCTGGCTGCTGTTGAGCAGGGAGATCCACTCTTCTTCTGACCCTTTTCCTACTACCCAGCCGTGTAGTCCCACCTCCTCTTTGTGTCTGCTCAGGTAACTTCTTGGACTTCTTGAAAACAGATCCAATGTAGTGATTTGTTGTGTAGGTTAATTTTCTGATCTGCTGACTTCCAGAAGGCACAGGAAATAGGTGCTGGGAATGTGGAGCCAGGAGGAAGAAATTATTGTGGTGGAGAAGGCACAAAATTTCCATTTGGATAGCAGTGAGCTATTGGGTCAGCTGGAACTGTATTGTGAAACTGCACCCAAAATTGTCTGCTTCCCCCCAATTTTTTCTTAACTTCATTCTGTTTCTCTGTTGGGATACTCTGTGCAAAGGATTTGTATTCTTCAGTTTTCCAGGCAGTAAAAGCCACAAATAAGTGATAGAAGACTGGCTGGCAGACAAGTTTTAGCCAACCCTGTATTTAAAGTTTCCCTTTTCCTGTCCAAGATAAGCATATAATTGTTAATGCAAAATGAAAATGTGGAGTGTTTTCAGGATCAAAGACAGTTTATATCAGCAGCCTTTGGGGCAGGCAAACAGATGATAGAAAACCAGCACACACGTGCACTCAAGGCAGCATACTGTACTCTATTCTTAGTGATGCTTACAACTGCAAGATTCCCAGTGGGATTGATGCAGCCAGACAGGTGATTATGTGTGTATTTGGGTGAAAGTGCATGCAAGATGAGCACATAACTGAGGAGTAAAAGTGTAAAATGAAACTGTGAGCATGGTGTTGCTTACACAAACCCAACCAAGTGGAGGTATTTAAAGCACTCTTGTACTAGACCAAACAGCACGTGTGTCTAAACTCAAATACTTACCAGAGCTGCTTGATTTAAATTCCTTGCAAAGTTCCTGGTGCCTGTCTCACTCTGGCCTCATGCATTGCCTCACAGCTCTCATTCCCATTGGCTGTTGCATGTCTGTCCTTCTCTGCCAGGGATCTGATGCAGTGAGGGTCAAAGTTGTCTGAGCAGCACCTTGGCAAGCCTGGCTTTGCACACTGGCAGTGCCTGTGATGGGAATGGAAGCCCTGTGCCCTCTTCTACTCCCTAGACAAGTGCACAGTGGCTGGGGGAGGGAAAGGAGTAGAACAAAGAGTTTTTTCCTTCTCCTTGTTCCTGTCTCTTGTGATGTGTGTTTTGCCTTTGCAAGGTCAGAAGCCTCTACCCTGATGTGTGCAATGTCAGCTGGCACCCAGGAACTTGGCTGCTGGCACAGTCTGTGATGTAAATCCTCGCCCAGGGGTGGGATGATTTATGGAAAAAGAAATGAGAGCTGTATGTTGAGCTGTATGTTAGATAACATGGTAAATTTTTACATCCAGTAGTGTCCTGTGCCCCTATACCCAGTAGCTGTCTGAGCAAATGCCTAACTCTTACTTTTGGTTAATAGAAACATATTTTTTAAAGTGAAGGCTTAGAAGTTTGGCTCTTGGTGAGCCTTTAAATTATTAAGCTGACAGCTGTGAAGGAAAGCTGAAGATTTCAGCAGTGTGACACACCAGCACAGGCCCTTTGGCAGCTTCTGTTGCCATGCAAGAGATTTGCAAGAGCCAGGTGAAAGCTGGGCTGGGCATGACCCGGCTGTGAGCTTTGGCACCGCTGGTCCTGCAGGGACAAACTGTGGAGGCTCTGGCTGCCTGACAGCTCCAGCCACCCAAAATCTCACCTCTTCCCTTTGTTCTGCTGCAGAGACCCTACAGCTGTTCAGTGGTGAGCTCTCTTTTCTCAGGAGGTTGCAACAGCACTGCCCTTAAAATGTTTGAGAGGGTCTCGGGGCCTTCAGATTCCTCATGTCTGGGAAAGCCCTTCGAGCCTCCACCCTGCACATCCCTGCCTGCAAATCCATGCCTGCTACAGCCCTGGGGAAGTGAATGTCCCTGAGCTTCCTAGGCCTTGCTGGGAGTGCCTGAAGGAAGGTGTCACATCCATAGTCATTGTTGGAAGCTTGATAACAGCACTACTGAAGTTGTTAAGAATTTTATCAGAAGCAGAGCAATTCCAAGCTCATTTCCCTCACGGTTGAAGGCAACAGGTTGTGCCCATTTCAGCAGTGTTTGGCAGAAGGATTAAAGTATTATGTCTGGGTTTGAGCACTGACTTGGATAGAGCTGATGTTGCCCTCTGGCAACCAAAAGCAGTTTCAATGGGCATGTTTTGATATACATGCTGGTTGCCTGTCTTCCAAGGTAAGGCTGTCTGAAATCTCCTCATCTGCTAATTGTTTCTTGATGCCTGATTGTCACCAAAATTTTGTGTATCTACCAAGAGTCCTTCATTTCTTGCAGAAAATGTGCCTAATAATTTAGGAATCCTCAGGCTTCAGTCAACTGAGCAGCAATATTTAAACACCTATTATTGCTGTTGTATATGGTGTGCAGTTCTCTGTAGTAGGTGTAACCTCAATGACATTTAATGTCTCTGCAGGCTTTTGGATCCCTCTTTATTACCAGCTTTCGCAAGAAACTACATCTTTCCCTATCGACACTTCTGTTAAATAGTTGGGTAAATAAATATGTTTAATTTATACATACTTCTATAGATGAGGCGGTGATTTTGGTAGAATAGTTTTTATAATCAGCATTGTCTTTCTTTCTACTTAGAGAAATATGAAGCATGTTTCTTAGAGATTTTTCTATGTTTTGGAAGAGACAAAAGTTTCAACAGGAATTTATTTCCCTTTTTGTCAGAGTTGGTGTATGAGTTTTGATTCACAGAGTTAAAGGTTTTACGTGATAAACAGCTACATATTTTGAAGTTGTAAGACAAAACCAGTTTCACTTGTCTTCCAAAGGTTTTACTTCAGGAGCCTTATCATTTTCAGATGCCATATTAGAGTGCATAACTTTCAGAGTCATTAACTTGTGCAGGATGGCAGCACCTACAGGTTCATAACTTTTTTCTTATTCTAAGCAATAAACAGTCAACATTTTTTTCATGGTGGTAGGATTGAAAAGTTCATTAGCACTCTAAGGTGCAGAAAGCCCATGGCACATAGTAGTGATGGTTTCTAGAGCAATGGTGTCGAAAGACCCTTCGTGTTAATGTATTGCTGTGGTACAGGACTATATCAACTGCAGAGTTATAGAATTGATTAAATGCTATCACTGTGTTTGAAAGTGTGTTAAGACTCTGATGTAAGCTTAGACTCTAAAAGGATTTGAGATATATAATTGTCTAGAGGTCACTTATTCTCAAGTCACATCCCTATATGTTAAACTAACATCTATGGCATTTGAAGAACTGACAGATTTTCTTAAAATGAGATTTTGCAATCTGCCTAAGACAATCCAATTTTGTACTTCCTCCTCAGGGAATTATTGTTTTTCTACCCCCTGAACACTTTTCTTGTAACTTCCTTAGTTTTTCACCAGTCGTTGCATTTCCCAAGTGCTGATTGGGTTCAAAACTAACCTTGAAAAAAGTAGCTTTCAGTTGTCTCACTTGAGAAGACCCTTGTATGCTCACTTCTTCAGCGTGGATAGAACACAGAGATTATATCATGAGATCTCTGTGGAACAGACTCCTCCAGAATTCTCTGTACAAATAATTTCATTTCCATCAATTTGTTTTCCAGAATCAAGCAACCAAAAAATTGTAATTTTTCTTTGTGAGGTTTCGCCAGAGTGATACATTGAAAGAAAAGATGTCAAAGTGAAGGTTGATAAAGCTGCAAAATGAAGTGTTCTGAAATCAGGTTTCCCACTAACTCTATCACAACAATTTCAATTACATATTTTTTTTACTATTAATTTTTAAAAATTTTTTAAAAGTGTTTCTCAAATTTGTACGTTCATTTTTCCTAGAGTCTTTTATTCTTCATCGTTTCATGTATTTCAATCTTGCCTGTTGGTACTAGTTCTAATGACAAACTCCATCTGTATATATATATATACATATACATATACAAACTCATATATATATGAGTTTCCTGGGCCAGGAATTTCAATTTCTCATGTCCTTCAGTAAAATCTGGGCTATTCAACATTTCTAGAAATGAAGATGTAAGGCTTTGTTTCCTTATTTCTCTCCTTGTAACTACAACTTTTAATAATTCAGTTGCTGCCCTCAGCAGCTTTCCTCAAGTGCAGCTCAGAGATCGAGTAGTTAACAACGCATGTGCAAATAGTGATCGTTCTTTCACTGTGTACATAAGAAGGCAAATGTTGTATGAGTGGTTTGTGCTGTATATTTTATGTATTCCATTCCAGATGGAGTCAATCATTAACTTTTGTCTCAGGTTAGCAGAGATTGGCAGGCGAGTTGATGTGTACAGCATGTGCAAGAATATTTTTTTTTATTTTATGTTAGAGGAGCTGCCTCTGAAAAGTGAAAGAAACTTGTTTCAACATTGATGGTCATGCAGGGAAGGCTGAATGAATGTGCCAAAATCATTTTAGGTTTGCATTTATTACGTGAACCCTTCTTCAGTGGGAGCAGGGGCCATAGGTTGGCACCATGACAGAGAACTCTTCCTATCACTTGCCACTACAATTTACTGTTTGTGTAGCAGTAGTGCCTAGGAATTTGAGCTGTTTATCAGGTCCCAACAGGGGTAGCTGCTGTATACTCTGAGGAAACATAAAGCCATTGCAACACAAATCTTGCCTGCAGTTGGTTATGGTGTCTTGCAGCAGTGGTGGGTTCTGGACAGTGAGGGATGGTCTGTGTGAAGCCCCCAAGGTGGGATTCTGTCAGGACTGGGATTTCTGGTTTGGGAGGTCAGACCTTGAGCCCAAGAGAGGCTTCCTGAAAGCATAGAGAAAAATAACTCCCAAGTGTGGAGATACAGAGTGTGTACCGAAATGGGTAGGGAGCTTTGGGTACCCTCTTCAGGAAAGTATCTGCTCTTTTCATCCCTTAGAGTCACATCAGTAAAGTAAGAGACCAGCCTGGAGCCAGGAGGGAGGTTAGCTTGCTTTTACTATTGGATAGATGAAAAAGGACAAGGGAGGGATCAGTGCATCTCATTTTAATTGAGGTTTCTGTAAACTCCTGTACTTTTTAAAGTGTAAGATTCACAGAATTTCAGTGCTTTCTGTGATGTAGAGCTTAAGAAAGTGTAGGATATTGTCACAGCAGAAAATGTCAGCCTCTCTGCAGTCCAGCTAAGTTTTTGATATAGACTTCTTTGTCCCTGTCATTGTGTTCACGTACTGAGTGCCAGCTTGGTGGTAGCTCTGGGTTTGGGTTCTGCTCTCAGAAACAGAGATCACCTTCCAAGGCTCAGGGCCCTTCTAACTCTCTTGCTATTTATTCTGCTTTTTATTTTCATAACCATGGTATTGTTATTCTGTTAATTCTCTCACTTCTACCATCCTGGCAGAGCAGACTTGCGTAAGTCCTTTTGCTAACTCAAAGGTACTTTTTTCCTGTGTTCAAGGCCAGTCATGTCCTCAGAATTAACTTAAGTGGGAAGAGGTTAAACTGATAAAGAGCTGGCAAAGGGGATCAAAGGCTGGGGAAGAAGCAAGAGCTAATCAGGTTTGGTTCATGTATCTGGTCTTTGAAGAAGAACTGTGTTGAGACTCTGAAGGTTAATAAAGACAGAAAGTGTAAAGCTTGAAGTCTCAGCAGAACCACTGGCATTTGTTGAGGGAAGGATGCATTTCATGTGTTAATCATGGGTTCCATTGGTTTTATTCTTAAACAAGATCAGGACATGTAACCATATATTTTAAACAATTTTAATGCATAAACTGCTGGAATTAAATGGGTGTTCTTGCCTTCCGGTTCCCTCCTCTGTTTTTCCCAGTCCTTTGGACTGGCTTAAGCACCTCTGGACCATCACCATATGGTGACCTGCACTGTGGGAGTGATCAGCAGAGCTTTTGGAAGGTTGGTATTTCAGTTGGGTCAGTTTTACAAACCAGTTTACCACATGACCACAAAAAAGCTTTCTCTGAAGAAGTTCAGGGGGAGAAATGGGTGCTGGCTTTCCTCATGTCCCTGGAATATGCACAGTTTGAGGCTGTGGTTTACTGATAGAGCAGATCCAGCTGCAGGCTGCTACTGCCCCGCTCTTATCACTTCCCTTGCACTTCGCACTGATGTTTGTCCGGGATCAGAAGTTCGGGGAACTGAAGCAGCTGTAGCCAAATAAGAAAAACTTAACTTTCTAAACAGGTTCAGCATGAAGTCAGACCAGTGCCAACACTGGAGTGAAGGAGACAGTGGAAACACATGGTCAACTACAGGGAGAGGGAATGGTGGCAGCAGCCACTGCTGGGTTTTCTTGACCACCCGCTCAAGATTTAATTTGTTGAGTTCCCATTAAAAAATTTCAGACTCCAGTAGAAGGCGTTGTGAAAATGGGGTTGAGTTCAAAATGCCCAATGTACACGCTGTTATTGGACAGAAACAGAGACTAAGTTTGACAATGTTTTTTTTCTTTCAAGAGTTTTACCTTTACTTCTGCATTCTTGTCACAGTATTGTGAATGGACATTCAAATACTGACATTTCATGTGTTTTGAAATTTGTACTGTGCAATTTGCATGACCAGCTTATCACCAGTGTGACAGCACTACTTCAGAAGGCAACCCTGACCTTAATTATCAGCCTTTTACAGTTTTCATAGTTTTCATCTTAGCAGTGCCTCAATCTAGTAAATGTGTTCAGACCTCAAAGGTGCAGTTTCAAATAATTAAAAATTGTTTCTGATTGCACTTGCTAATTCAAAGCAAATATAGAAGCATGTTTTCACATCACAAGGCTGTAATTCTCCATTTCCTTGCAATTGTGTGGTTGGGTCATGAGCTACCACAGCTGTGTCACAGGGATTTGCAGGCATATGAGAGTTTTCTGGTTTCTATGAGGAGCCAGGGGAAGGTCATGCTGTGGGTTTTACAGGACTGTTGATTCAATGTGTCTGGCTACTGCTGCAGAAAGGAGCAGCCCAATTCCCTTGGACTGGGGCTTCTGCTGCATGGCTGGTGTACTGCATTGGTGCGTGTCTGAGCCCATGGTGAACAGTCTGGGGGACTCAGCCAGGGTGTCATCGTGTCAAACTAGCACCAATGATGGTGTAAGGGGTAAGATCAGCTGGTCTGAGGTCAGGGGTTGGGGACCCCACAGTGAGATTTTCTTCTCAGGGAATCATTTCTTGAAGTAGAAAGTACAACCCTGCCAGTCCAGAGCCCCTTTTCGCCCCCATTCTTGCCCTGCTCAACCCTTGTTTACATGTCAGGTTTTTGGCAGAGATCATAGCAATGCTAGACAAGACTTGGGTGACTCCATCCAAATGGATCTGTGGCTGTTTGGATGGGGTTGCCTTCTCTATTAAGGCAGCAAGCACAGAGATGCTCACTTGAAGGTGAAAAAAATCAAATGACAAACTGTTACTAGATGGTTAATCAGAGCAAAAGCCAACACACCTAAGAGATGATGATAGCAAAGGTGAGAGCTTGAAAGCCAAGTATGGTAATACTGTGTTTGGTGTGACAGAAGAGGAGAAGGCAGTGGAAGGAATCCAGGAGATAGACACTGTTATTCTTCACAAGAGCTGTGGCAGCTATATTTCCAAGCTGCAATGCTAGATAATTTCAAACAAGATCACTTTTGTTGAGGACAGTGCATAGAAGACTTGAGGTGGACAATAATAGGGAAGGAGAGCTTGAAACAGAACTTAAACTTTCTGAGGGAGTGGTATAGCTGTCCTGAAAGGGACACAAGGAACCTGCACAAGGAGTCTGCAGAGACCAAAGTTCTGCTGACGCGCACTATGATGTTTATCCTGTATGAATCTTATATGCTATACCTGGTTTGGGAAGATTCTCCCACCCTCAGTAGCACAGTGGCCATCCAGCACAGCAGCCTTTGACTTTGTGTTACGGAGCTTTGTGTGGGTTTGCTTCCTTGCTTCTCACACTAAGCACCGTTGGGTGTTTTTCTGTAGTGTTTCTGTTAGTGTCCAGCTGAACAGCTGTACAACCCACTGGCTCTGTATCTGCACCCCTTACCTGTATGTTGGGCCAAATGGGTCTGTTAGCACTTAAAAAGAAGTGTTTGTATGTTGTGTCTGCTGCTCTTTGCATTGTGACTTGTGTCTTCAAGGCATTGTGGCTGCTTAAAGCAGGCCTGCCTGTCCCTTTGTGTTTGTACAAGCCAGTCTTGCCCTGATTTAAGAGGCAAAACGAATGCAAGACATAATTACAATATGGTTAGTAAAAACAATGATTTTTGATTTAATTCCAATGAGTATTGCAAAATAGTCGCAGGAAGCTGAATTTTTGAGGGTTTATCTGAGGAATCAGTCCAACATTTATGCTCATCCTCTCTGGAAGAAGAATCTGACAACACACATCCAACACATCACTCAAAGTTAGGATTGCAAATAATGGAAATTACTTCTGAAAAGATATTAGCTAGGCATTATTTATAGCACTGATTGTCAGCAGTGGAACAATTTCCTTTCATTTTTTTCTGAAAAGATCCTTGTCTTGATAATCATACATCCTTTTCTGCAGTAGCATATAATTATATAGCTTGGAAATTAGGGCAATATAATAGAAAGCTGTTAATTGTTTCCTGATGCTCAGGATATAATTAACTTACACTTTCCTCTAGTTGAAATTAATTTATTTTTACTAAGATGTAGAAAAAGTAACTCTTAGCTTAAACTGCTATTTTGCTGGTTGTTCATTGCAAACAGAGGAAGATTGCCACAGGAAGAAGCTCAAAGTAGCATTATCATGTATAAATCCCAAAAAAGATTGCACAAATACCATTTTGAGAGTGTCTAGAAGCTTAAAGACTTGCCTTGGACAAGTTATTTTCAAAACTCCTAGCATGTTAGACAAACTCACACCTTTCAAGACTTTTGGGAAATGGTAGAAATAGGTGAGATTAAATGAGGTTAATAAGTAGATCTCTGTGACAAGAAAAATGGGTCCATAATAGGAGCCATTGGTATCATGTTACTACATGTCTAATTAGACAAGGGATGAAAATGGGCTCTTAAAAACACACTGAACAGAAGAAATAAAACAAGGTTTATTAAAAGCTTTATTTTATTTAAATAAGATTTATTTATTTATCTTTAATTTATGCAAAATTACACAACTCTAAAATAGACTGCAAAATGTTGTCTTTCTATGAGACTCAAGCCCCAAGGAGGGCTGGTTCTCAGGTTGGGGTTGGGCCAGGGCATGTGATATACAAGGAGGTTCTGAGAGCTGGGTCTGCTCAGCCTAGAGAAGAAAAGGCCTGGGGGATTCTTCTGGTTGCAACTACTAAAATGAGACCATGTAGGGAAAGGGGGAGAGAATTTTCCAAAGTGCACAGGGATGGTACAAGAGGCACTAGTCAAAATTTGCAAGGGACTTTTTAATCAGATATTTAGAAAGAATTATTGTCTGTGAGGCTAAGTAAAAAACTGGAATAGGAGTCCAGAGAAGCTCTGAAATATTAAAATCTTGCCTGGACATGACCCTGAGCAACTTGTACTAACTGGTTATGCTTTCAGTATAGGTTGGACCAGATGACCTCCAGAGATCCCTTCCAGCTGAATATTTTATGAAGGCATAGTGTGTTGTCTTCTTTAGGCTGTGGTGGCTGATATTATCAGCTTTTTGTTATTGGCTGGTAACCAGAGATAATTGTCCACTCAATGACACTGGTGGGAAGGCTTCTAAGAGTGCCTCCTAACCTACTCCACTGCAAAATCAGCTGCATTAGTTTGTACCACTGCTCGCAAATTGTCCAGCTTTTCAAGCACATTTGAGATGAGAAATGTATCCATTTCCAAATGAATCCCAAGAACTTTTAAAATCTCTCTGTTTCAACTAGGATTTTTAGGAAGTTGTGAAGGTGACAGCCTGACTCCCTTGACCTCAATGCCTTAAGTTAGACTAGGATTTTACCTCAGATCACATGAGATTCATCAAATGCCAACATCACAACTCCTCCCACTACCAAAATTTCTTTTCAAGATGTTTGTGATATGTAGATTCATGTCTCTAGAACTTGGGGTACAGAAACCAAAGCATACCTATTTGAGACATGCTGGTTTTATAGCAATCCTTGAAGTGTGAGAACAGGGAAAAGACTGGAGACAGTGTAGAGAGTAATATGTGCTGTAAGGCCAGTAGGTCACGGTGCCAGAAATGCTGCTGGCTGTGCCATGTTGGCATTACAGGAGGAACAGTAATCTCAGGGCCAGCCACCTGCTCCTCTTTCTCGCTGCCTGCATGACGCTCTCAGATCCCCTCACGCTGTGCACAAAGGAGGGACCCGTTTGGGAGTTCGTTTGTGTGCACACTGTGTGCACAGGTTCCTCAGCGTAGTCCTGCAGCTCCAACTTTGCTTGTGGAAAGAAGATTTGCATTCACATATTGAGGTGGGAAGGTATTTGAACTATTAAAATTTTCTTCCCTTGGAGGGGCACATCTCCTCTGGTAGTCTGTCCTGCAATCAAAGACTTGCTTATATCAAGCATGTGTCCTACCATTATCCCACCTATTTAAAAATAATTATATTTCTTTCAACACACACAAAACAATGAGATTTTTGCTTTCTCTATATGCCATTGTGCTTTATCATAATGTTGCAAGGCCTAGGTCCTTTAAAAATATTTCCTCGTGGGGGAAAAGCCAATCTGCTTAGTTTTCTATAAAGTGGTGGTTTTTCAAAGTGCTATGCTTTGGGCCTACTGTAATGAATCAAACACCAGTGGTTGAGAGATAATTGCTTGCATTCACTTTGTTGGGCTACAGAACGGCTAGAGATGCTCCAAACTAATGTATTAATAACTTCATATCACTTTATTTGTTGAATCTGTAAATCAACACCAGCTGAAACAATGTTTCCTATTTAATTTTGCACAAAATATGTTTGTACCCTGTGTTGCTTGCTTTTCTGATAAATATGGAACATCTGAGTTTAGATGGGGCCAGTAACAACAGTACTCTTGGGAAAGATATTTTAGGGCCAAAGGAGGAAGAAAGAAAAGATTGCATAAACTGTTCAGGAGAAGCACAATAAAAATGGAAAGAGGAATTTATTTAAACATATAGTGGCTAAGGAAAAGTTCTGGTGGAGTGGAAATTGTGAAATTTTTCTTGCAGGCTGAAAATTACACAGCACATCTTTTTATGTGAAATATCAGTATTCCCTCTCAGAAAATGAAAAAACCTGTAGGAAAAGGCACAGAAAGGCATTGGCCACTTGATCAATGGTTTCATGTCTTCAGCGGCCACAAACCTTTTGCAATTTCAGCAGTTCATATCTGCACAGCCTACTTACATATGGACTGAAATGTTGTATCTCTTTATATACAGTCTGGATGAGGGGATCAAGGGCACCCTCAGCAGCTTTGCAGAGGATGCCAAGTTGTGTGGGAGTGTTGATCTGCTGGAGGGCAGGAGGGCTTTATAGAGGTGTTTGGACAGGATGGATCAGTGAGCTGAGGCCAATTTTATGAGCTACAAGGCCAAGTGTCATGTCCTGCAGTCTGTTCACAACCCCATACAATGCTCCAGCTGGAGCTGAGTGGCTGGAAAGGTGCCCCTTGGAAAAGGACATGGGGGTGCTGGTCAACAGTGACTGAACATGAGCCAGTGTGTGCCCAGGTGGCCAAGAAGGCCAATGGCATCCTGGCCTGGATCAGATACAGTGTGGCCAGCAGGACCAGGGCAGGGACTGTCCCCCTGTACTCAGCACTGGTGAGGCCACACCTCGAGTGCTGTGTCCAGTTCTGGGCCCCTCACTACAAGAAGGACATTGAGGGGCTGGAGTGTGTCCAGAGAAGGGCAACAGAGCTGGGGAAGGGTCTGGAGCACATCTCAGGTGAGGAGCAGCTGAGGGAGCTGGGGGTGTTTAGCCTGGAGAAAAGGAGGCTCAGGGGAGAACTTATCAATCCTTACAACTCCCTGAAAGGAGGCTGTAGCTGGGGTGGGTTGGTCTCTTCTGCCAGGTGACAAGCAATAGGACGGGAAGTAATGGTCTCAGGTTGAACCAGAGGAGGTTTAGATTGAACGTTATGCAAAATTTCTTCACTGAAGTGATTGTCAAGCACTGGACCAGGCTGCACAGGGAAGTGGTGGAGTCATATCCCTGGGGGAATTTAAAAGATATGGCACTTAGGGACTTGGTTTAGTGGTGGACTTGCCAGGCTTAAGGGTTGGACTCAATGATCTTAAAAGTATTTTCTAACATAAACATTTCTATGATTCTGTAATTCTCTCATTCAACTGGTTTTGGTTACATTCAAATTAAGACCTAGTGAACACTGTAGTGTGCTTTGGTAGCCAGCAGGAATAAGGGGCTAAACCTTGGCACATGCTCTAGCCACACTTCACGTGGCTGCAACAAGAAGTGCCTGTGGTCTGTCTGCACAACTGTGCTTGTTCAAACCATCTGAGGAGCAAGCATAGCCAAGCTCCAACAGGTCTTCCTTTCTTCAGGCAGGTGATGTCAGGGCTGGTCTTGAGGTGATGAATTGGATTGACATACAGTGTTGGGCCATTTCGACTGATGATGAGTGAATATCTGAGTTTGTTAAAGGCAATATGCAGGCCTGAACCCCTCGGCTCCTCTTGTCCTGTTGCCCATCTAAAGTGTATCTCTAACCGTCTGTGCGACATGTGTTTTGGATTCTAGTTGAGGTCCAAGACAAAGTTTGGAGTATGCTTGTAAACACAACCATGTTGTTATAATCTAAATCCAGCAGCATTCTACCAGGGCTGATGAGTGTGTAAAGCTGATGCTGTTACTTGGTGAATAAGGGTCAGGATGCATGGTCTGAGTTATTAAAGCAGTAAGAAGTCACATTTTGAATTTATTGTCAGATCACATAAATACCTGTTCACTGAGCTTTCTGCATGTGTGGAGAGAGAATATTGCTTACAAGGAGAAATGGCAAACACATGGCCCAGCAATGGGAGCAAGCTGTTCAGTAGAGCAGCAGAAGTTTTCTGGACTCCTTAAGGATTTATTTATTACTTTAAAGGAAAACTTCCATTTAAACTTAAGAGGAAAGGAAGAATGCCTCTGTAATATTAATATTTTCAAAGCTTATATACTTGTGAACTTTTGACAAGGCCTAATCAAACAAGACAAGATCCTTGATAGCGTCCTGACAGAAGGAACTATTCATAAAGAGTGGTTCTGCCACAGCTGTGTATCTGTTCATATCATAATATATGAGATGTAGAAAAATGCTGAGCTAATCAACAAAACAATCCCCAGGCTAGATTTTTGCAAAAGGAAAATATTTTCGATAGATTCAGTATTTAACTATGAATTTTAATAATAGATTTTCCCTAATGATGAAGTTTTTCATTAGCCTACCAGAATTTAGGCAGTGAGCAACTTCATCCCATTAAATAATCCCCTTAAATTCACATACCATAATTCTTGCTGTTACGTGTTTGCATGACCTAGATAGAGATTTAAAGCAGATAGGATGGTTTTTTGCCATTAAAACATTTGTATCAGAGAGCAATCCTTTCTGTGTTTAAAAAATAAATGCAGTAGTGTTATGTTGCAAAATTGTTGAGTAAAATCATTGTTACCATTGGCATGCATTCATTTGGAACTCAGTGTCGTCTGGGGCAGTCAGTAGATTTCAGAGACATTTTTCATTTTTTCATCTGCATATGGTGGTTTATTTTTTCTTTTTCTTTTGGCAGTGAGACCTTATTGAATGTTACAGGATTTTCTGTAAGAAGAAAATGTATAAATGAGCAGAATGTTAATTAGGTTTATGCTGCTTTGTTGCCTCCAGCTGACTGGAAAGGTCATACTGGCTTATATTTTACTCTCAAAGACAAGACAGCTTAAGGGAACTCTAAAAGGCTGTAACACCATTTCATTTAGACTTCTAACCTATTTTGATTTATTCATTTTAATAATTACATACTCTATATTATTTCAATAAATAAAATAAATATGTGCCACTATATAAAATTAGACAAATTCCAGGCTAAGAAGACCAAGCTGACTATGACTACATAGACATGTTCTTTGCAGTAACTTTACAAGATCCCAGGTTAGAGGCTGGAGGTCCCTGCAAACCTGGTGATCTGGGTCTCAAGAGGATGAGTGAATGTTGCATGTGGAAAGCCAATTGAATTCAGATATGTAGAAACTTCAGCCAAGGGTAAAATGCAGAGGTGGTCTGTGCAGCTGGCAGAAGGATCCTCAGCCATTGCAGTTGCTCCTGGCTTCTACACTTTGATTTAGCAAGGAAGCAGAGCAGACCCTTGGCCTCTATGCATGCTGCTACCCATCTGGTGGGTTTCCTCACAGCAGATCCCCAGCTCTGTCCTGACACAGTAGTATGCCACAAAGGTTGCATGGTTTCCTTCAGATGCTGGAGGAGAACATGCCACTAGTTTGGTGTTGGCTGGCCAGTTAAATCCCCATCCTTCCAATCCGCCAGGTAAGGATTATTGGATGCTTGCACAGTAAAAATGAAAACCAGGGAACACACTGTGGCAAAAATAAGGAAGCATGTTCACAAAATGGGGACATCTCTCATGCTTACAGTTCCTGAGCTTTGGCAAACACACAGTGTCTATATATCTGCATATACACTTGTAATAAAAGCTTTGATATAAACAGCAAGTGTCTGAATATAAGCAGCATTTGAATTTTCCTTTTTTGCTGCTGACATGAACAAGACTTTAAAAAGGCTGAATCGTGGTATAGTGCGTTCTAACATCAGCCTCTGATATTCTTCCACCTCACACTATTACCAAGGTTGTTTGGAGATAGCAGTGTAAATCATGCAATTATAAACCACAGGACTGGAAGGTCATCTGAAGAGTATTACAATACATAATCCTTTGATATATTTATTATTATTACTCTTGCCTTAAGTAAGAATTAGAAATCTGTTCTCCAAAACTTTGTCTAATTCTTATGCTAGGATCCCTCAGCATTACTTAAATATCTTTTCTTGCTCTCTGCTTTCAACCCACCTGAAAGATTATAGACAGCAATTCTTCTCTTCTCACTTTTTGTCTAGGTAAAGCCAGACTCCCAATCCAGTATCTTTTTCTCTCTGCTCATGAGACTGGCTCATCATTTCTCATACCAGAGTAGAGCTACATTGCACCTCTTTGAGCTGATCACTCTTGAATGAGATGTCATGAATAAGATACTCTGTAGGAACAGATGCAGTGACATAAGCAATTGGATTTCCCATTATTTTTGGAAACATCTCTGTTAGTAGGATGTGAGGTTGCCCTTGGTCTTTGCGCGGTCTCAGCCTGTACCCAGTGAAAGTTTCACTACCATGTATTCAGCTATTTCTTACTCTGTTGCTTTTAGCCTCTGAGTTCCCAGTTTTCAGCAGAGCATTTTGTTGTTAGTGCACAGCCTTACATATTATAGTTTTACCTGTTCCTCCATGCCTATTTATGAACTGTGAAGGTCATCCTCTAACAATTTAATTGCCTCTAGGCAATCCAGTCAAATGGATCATTACCTTCAGTGTTTAAAAATCTGCATCAGTTTTCCAGCTTTGTTTTACAGTTTGGTGGTCAACCACTGAATTTCAGTAGACTTCTGGAAGACAGGGGAAAGAACTCCCTTGAATCATGTCTTTGGTCAGTGTAGTATCCTGCATATTGTGGTGTGTGAGCTGGAGGAGTGAAAAAAGCATGTATCAGTGTCAAAACATGGCAGATTTTTTTTTTTTTAATTTAAAGAAATTCAATGCAAATTGCCTTTTCTAGTGAGTACTTTTGCACTTACTGCTATCACAGCTTCCTTCAAAATAAAAATAAATCCTAGAAATGCAGTTATAATAAACATGAAAGAAAGGAAGCTATTCATCTAGAATGTGAACAGATAAACGAAGTTTGATGGTTTTAATGTAACATATTGTATTTTGAAATAATATTGCATCTCTATTCATTTTAAGATGGACCTACATATTTGTTGGAAGTGCATAAAAATTTTGAGTCATAGCCCCAGTACAAAATCAAGTTTGTTAACAATTGTATGTAACACAAAGCATTTTATTATTCATTATCTTACCTGTTAGTTACTGGATACTTATGCTAAATGACAGTCATGATTCAGCACAGTATTTGGATAAGAGTTTTGTGTGGAGATGGAAAACAATTGTGAAAAGCAATTGAGATATTATTGCAGTATGATACTTTATTAATGATGAAGGCAGGTTTTTTATTTGTGTGTTCAGCAGGGTTGCCAAGGACCATTGAAAGACGTCCAAACAGTTGGTGCTCCTCTCAGAAGTGCAGAATATCAGGCAGAAAATCTCCTGCAGGTCTGCGGTTCTCAGGCTGAGAGCAGCCATTCCTGGAAGGACTTTGAGCTCAGAGTTACCCATATAATGTCCCAGCAAAACTATTTGTCACTTATTGACAGGGTGGGAGAAATACCAAACTGCACTCAAGATTAGGCACTTGACTGATTTCAGTTCTCCCATGGATTTCTAGGGTTATCTCTGGCACATAACAACCCCTTTTACTGTTTGCAGTCCAGGCTGGTTCAGTACTGTGCTGCATTCTGGGCATTACAGATTTGCTCTTCCCCAGATGTGCTCAGAGATGGGTGGTTCTTGTTTCTCAGGTGGTCTGAAACATGCTGCACACCGTGCAAGTGCCATGGTTAAAGTCAGCTTTGCCCTCTGGGTAAAAGAGGCGTCAGTCTTGCTGTATAAGGGACCTCAGCCTGTAACTTTTTTTGGTTCCCCTATCTTCATGGCATGCCAGGTGCATCCAGGAGAGCAGTTCTCACACAGCAGGGCTTTCTGGTACCCACAGCTATTTGTGTCCTTGGTGCAGGCCCTCTTCTTGACTCCAGTGATGCAGGCCTGTAGCTGAGCATCCTCTTTCCCAGCTGCTGGTCTGTCTTTCCAGGTTCCTGAATGGCAGTGCTAGAAGGAATATCTGTAGCAGTAGGATTTGGGCTCTCTGACCTGTATTTTCCCTGTTTAGCCCATTTAGCATTTCAAAGGAACATGCTCTTCTTCCAGCCATGTTACTGAGATAACAGGCCTGCATTCCCTGACACAAATTTAATTGATTTTCACTGGCCTCCCTTGAGACCTCACTGCATCTTCCTGAGTTTGCTATCCATAAAATAATTCCTTTATTGAGAGGTATTTTTGCACAAGTCAACAAGAGCTGGTGAGCTTATTACCATGTTAATCCAGTCATAGGATGAATGTAATAATAGTTCTGCTATGGTTTGTGGTCTATACGTCGAAATTTTGGTGGTCTTCAGTTTAGATTTGGGAAAATATCCTTGCAAAAATTAATCCTCACAGTACACATTGATTTAATAAGCCTAAGAATATCCGTGCAATGGAGACGCAGAAAATTAATGTGGATACAAAACCTAGTTGATTGATATTAGCAAAGATGGCTTGGTTTTGAGTGAGAAGTACATCAGGTCTTTTGGGGATCCACACAGTAGTATCCCATAGACTTTGATCTGCATACATTTTCCCCGTGGTGCATCCCAGCTCATCCATAACTGAATGAGAAGCACAATTATGTCTGACTTCCACTTAGAGAGGCAGGGCTGTGATTTGCTGAATTCTGATAGCTTCAGCCCCAAAAGTGAGCAGCCTGACTGAGACAGGCAGTCTTCCGCTTTTCTTATAAGACTAGGGGCAGGTGAAATAAAAACTTGCCTGTATTCTGTGTTTTCCTATTTATAAACCCCAGTTTTATGCTTTCCAGCAAGACAGAATCTCTCAAGGTTCAAGTGCACAGGCAGCTAGATATACTATTTGTGTTTGAACACATTTTACTTTAAAGTGAAATGCAAGTGAAATGGCTTGGCAGGCAGGGAGATTAGTCACTTCACAGCTTCTGTAGGTTTTACAAGGGATCTCTAGTTTTATGACAGATCAATA
>VYZP01029396.1:0-12842 GCA_013400635.1 Hypocryptadius cinnamomeus
TCCAACCCAGTGATTCTGTGATTCTGTGAACAAGGTGATGGGTTTGGTGTTGCTTTCCGAGGTGAATTTTCCACCTCACTGTGGAAAAGGAGCTTCTGTAAGATTCACAGATCATTAAGGCTGGAAAAGACCTCCAAAACCATCTAGTCCAACCTTCAGCTGAACCCTGTCATGCCCACTAAATCATGTCGCCACATCTACTCATTTTTTGAACACTTCCAGGGGTGGTGACTCCACCACTTCCCTGGGCACCCCATTCCAATGCTTCACCACTTTTCCAGTGAAAAATCAAGTGCTACCAACAATTATGGAGCTCTAAAAATACTGTGGTCCAGACAGATCAGAGGGGCCATGATTCAGAGCTGGTTTGCAGCCCTTGCTTGCTAGAAATTAATTCCTGGGTTGGGATACAGCACCATGCAGGCCTGGCATGAGTAACTGTGAGCCCTTCCTCCCGAGCAGGAGCAGGGCATGAGTAACTGTGAGCCCTTCCTCCCGAGCAGGAGCAGGGCATGAGTAACTGTGAGCCCTTCCTCCCGAGCAGGAGCAGGCCTCATGGGTGTGCCAGTGTGAGGAGGGCATGGTACAGAAGCTGGAGCAGGATTTCAAGCTGACTCTGCAGCAGCAGAGCTCTCTGGACCAGTGGGCCAGCTGGCTGGACAATGTGGTCACTCAAGTGCTGAAGCATCACGAGGGCAGCCCCAGCTTCCCCAAGGCAGCCAGGCAGTTCCTGTTGAAGTGGTCCTTCTACAGGTACGTTTTCTTTCTCATTTTGGGGGTATTTCTGCATCAGCCTTGGGGCATGTAAAGAACTCCTTGAAAAGCCAAGGCCAAGTTCTTTACTCCCATGAAACTCTGCTTAACTGTGGTTCTGGTGTTCCTTTCAGGACGGGGATAGGATACTCTATAAACTAAATTTCTTAAAGTGGTTTGATACTTTTGGGTCAGAGACAGAGACAGTGTTGGATCTCACAGTACCACCAGGGTCCAGAGCTCACATCAGCCACGGCACAGGTGTAAAACTCAACCCAAATTTCTGATTGCTGCCCATTCCCAGCTCCATGGTGATCCGGGACCTCACCCTGCGCAGCGCCGCCAGCTTTGGCTCCTTCCACCTGATCCGCCTGCTCTACGACGAGTACATGTTCTACCTGGTGGAGCATCGTGTGGCCCAGGCAACAGGGGAGACCCCAATTGCTGTCATGGGAGAGGTGAGAGCCCTTTATTCCCTACAAACCAACCCAAAAGAAGCAGCTCCTCAAAAGACGCCGCTGGTTCACAAAGCGCACTGCGCCCTCGGCTTGTTTGACAACAAGAATTATTTATTGAGTTGTTTGGGCACAAGGATAGAGCTCCTGGAGCATCTTCCCTGAGCTGGGGGGTTTGGGATTTGGGGTGGTTGAGCATCATTTGGGCTTTGGAGACCTGGAGGAGGGAGGGAAAGGATCTCCCCACTTCTCTGCACCACCTGTGGCTGCCAGCCCTGACTTTGGGACTCCTGACAGGGCAAAGTCCATCTCAGCCAAGCAAAAATGGTCCAAAAGTTGCTTTCAGCAATTGAACTTCTCCAGGCCTCTACAAGCTCCAGCATTACCTGCACAGTCAGCCACTCCCTCCATTTTTGAGGTGAAGAAGAGGATGATGGGGTTGTTTGGGCTGTTTGTGAGGGTTTGGGGTTTTTTTTGTTCACAGTAAGTCTGGTGCCTGGCTTGCAGGCAGGTCCTGTCCTGCCTAGCTGAAGCCACATCCAGTTTTTTTCCCTCTGAAATACAGAGTTAAAAGCCCCTGATGAACCTGTGACAGCAATGCTGAAACTACTGTGAGTTTAAAACTGAGCCCACGTGCTCAAAATTGATCTCATTTGCTTCTTGAAGCTTCCACAGAGCTCATGTAGGGAGCCAGGCAAACCAAAGCCTCTTGGTTCTGCCTTCCCTCCCCCTCCCACACTGCTCCAGCTGCAGTGCTGAGTTCCCACTATTCCCTGCAAAACCTCCACCTTCGGTGATATTAAAGGAACAGGAAAGGCAGAGACTGGCTCCCAGCAAAGCCCAGCTGGGGGAGGCTCCCATCCCTCAGGCTTTGCCTTCATTGAACCCTTGCAATATTCCTGGTCTCCAGGAGGAGGCTGATTCTTCCCAGCAAAGAAGGATGAAGTGTCCTCCCATTCCCACTGAGCTTTGCAATTCCCACTCTCCTCAGCTCCTGCCCAGCTTTCCATGACTTTCCAGCACTGTTGTTGCAGCAATTTGGTGTCTCAGACCTCGTCATTGAGAGGGACACCACATCTCCAGAGCCAAGGAGCTCTCTGGTTCCACTTGGCACCATGACCTGGCTGGCCAAACTCTCTCAGACATCACTGCAAAGGCTTTGCAGAGAGGTGAAATGTCAGGAGAGGGGAAATGCCTGAGAGGTGAGAAGGGCTGGAGAAAAGGCACCACTTTTACCTGTAGCAGCACTTGGTCATCACCTGGGAGATGGAAAAATTTCCTTTCTTTCATTCCCCCTTAATTGCAGAGCTAAATCCTGCCCTGGATTGTTGTGTGTTGTTTGCCCAGAGGTTTAAATGACAACAAAAGGCTTTTCCCCCAAAAGCTGTGGTTGGTTTTGATTTCTGCTCTCCAGCACCGATGCTCACAGTCTCTCCTGGGTGCTGGAAATTGTCTGACACCTCAGCTCCCCAAAGCCTCACTGGCCCCATATCTCCTTTTTCTTTCAGTTTGGTGACCTCACATCCCTGTCCCCGACGCTGCTGGACAAAGGTACCTCCCGTCCCTGCCGGGGAGCTCTGCTGCTCGGGGTGGGATGGCTGTGGGAGGGGGACCTCGTGCTGCCCCTTGCAGCCTGCTCTGCTGGCAAGCAGCTCCCGGTGCCCCTGCCCTGCCCTGAGCCGTGTCCTTTGCAGATGATATCAGCGAGCTGGGCACGGAGGGGGACCCGGGGGAGCCGCTGGTCAAACGGGAGCGCAGCGAGCCCGGCCACTCCCTGCAGGACATCTGAGAGCCCGGGGCTGCACTGGCCACTCCCTGCAGGACATCTGAGAGCCCGGGGCTGCACTGGCCACTCCCTGCAGGACATCTGACATCTGACCCGGGGCTGGACCGAGCCATCCATCCGGAGCCAGGCGGGGCGTGCCAAGCCCGGGCCTCCCCGGATCTGCGTTATTATAGTGCCTCTTAGTTTCTCTTTCTGTTTACTTGTGTTTGAGGATGGGCTGAGGTGGGGTTTGGCTGCCAGTGTCCCTCCAGAGTGGAGGGAGAAGCTCCAGAGTCTGCTCCCAAGGGATGGAAGGCTCTGTGGTCAGCAGCAGGTGGGATGTGCCTGGCTGGAGGAGCTGTCCTGGCTCTCCAGCTGAAGCACAAACGAGGCTTTCTCTGTCAGGGAAGGTGCTTTGGGTTCCTTCCCCACGTCTCAGACTTCACTGTGATACAAACTTGAACCAATCAGTGCCCAAGAAGAAGGAAAAATACCCGGCCCTTCTCCTGCAGCCTTTCCAGACAAGCTGTCCTGGCTCTGGCTTTGCCAAATCTCTTGCACCAGGGGACACAGGGCAGCTGGTGTCCCTTGTCCCCACCTGGGGAGAGGCTCCAGGCTGTACATCCCAACGGACACAGGCGTGCTCTAGGACTATGGGATGAGCATTCCCACCTGCTTCCATGGCTCCCCAGCTTGGCACTTCACCCCAACGCTCCTGGGGTGCCATCAAGCCAACTCAAGATACCAAAGGACTCCGAGGCAGTGGCAGCTGGAGGCAGAGCGTGCCCACTGTCCCACGTGCCATGATGCCTGGGGGGCAATCCCATGGTGATCCCATGGAAATCCCGTGGTTTATCCCATGGCAACCCTGTGATGATGCCATGGCAATCCCATGATGAGGCCATGGCAATCCCATGGTGATCCCATGATGATCCTGTGGCAATCCCGTGATGATCCCATGGCAATCCCGTGGCAATCCCCATCCTCCACGGTGCCCAGGCAGACAGGAACTGGTCCCACATCCTGGGGTTTGTGAATTCCCACCCCATGTCCTGCTCTGAGGTTGAAGGAGGGTCTGGAGCAGGAGAGGGAGTGACCGCAGTGCCTTAGGGTGGCCTTGTTCCCATTTCCCTGCTCCAGGAGGGCCAGCTCAGCTCAGACTGGCCCAGCACGGCTCAGACTGGCCCAGCTCAGCTCAGACTGGCCCAGCAGCCCGTCCCAGGTAGGGAGGGGCTGGCACAGACCCCCAGCACTCCACTGGCATTTCCCTCTCTGGATCCCTCTGCCTTTTCCTGCAGTGTGGCTCCCGTGGGGCTGAGCTGGGGGAGCTCTGCAGGGTTTATCCCCCTCCCCATGTCCTGTGGGGTCTGTGCTGACATGGATTGCCCTGGGATGCTGTGGACTGCACTGGGGTGCTGTGGGCTACAGGGCAGAGGAGGGGGGATCTGTCATCAAGCTAAACTGCAAAACAAAGCCCTGGGGCAAATGTCTCTGTGAATAAAGGCCGTGTCATAAATAGCTTTTATTATTATGGTTTCTGATGATGCAGTGTTTGGTGTGAGCTTTTCCAGGTGTGCATTTGCCTAGCAGAGTATCTTCTATCCAGATCTCTGATTTTCTCCTTCCCAGTGGCACCAAGGCAGCTGTGCCACTTTCAAACACGTTCCTAATGGCAAGTGAAATCAGAGTGTGTGCAGTGGCACATCCTCCCTGTCCCACGCTGCTGTGCCAGGGTGGTGTTTGTCTGTCAATGTCTCACATGGAAGTGGCAGGAGAGAAGTGAGAGAGGCAGATTTAAATGTACATAGCCATGAAAACTCCCCAGGTCAGAGTCCACACTTGGGATCCTGCTGATGAGATAAGAGAGTCTGAAAACAACTGAGCAACCAAATCTTAACTGCCCTGCTGCCACTGAGGGCCACAGGAAGCTCAGCTCTTCCTCTGAGGGAGGCCAGCATGCAAAGGAGATGCTCTGGAGCTCTGCAGCAGCGTGTGAGGAGGCTGGAGCAGCACCCAAACCCCCTCCACAGAATTCCCAGCTAAAGCTGAACAGCAATAAATGTGTATCCAATGCTCAGGCCTGCACAAGGAGTGTCGTGGTCCCATTTCTTCTGTGATCCCTGAGAGGTGCCAGGAGATGCTGCAGCAGCCTGGGGGGATGCAGGAGCTGCAGGGATGCAGGGGATTAAAGCAGTTCAGGGCAGGGGTGTGCAGGAAGGCAGATTCCCCCTGGAGCAGCAGCTGGTGTGTCAGACAACCCAGAGGGGAGGAGAGGCTGCAGGATCAGTCTGAGCACAGGGCCACTGAGGATTTTCTAATTAAGCTTCCTGACTAATTGAGAGGATGGGGGGAGTGAGGATGGGAGGGAAGTGACAAGGGCTGGGTCATTCCTGCTCTGACCCCTCGGGAAGGTTCAGCCTCATCCTCTGAGCCTTTCCTTCACTCTCCCTCTGGATTAGGCCCAGTCTGGCTGCACCAGGCACAGCCTCTTCCTTTGGGAATCTCAGCTCTGGAAGCAGGAGATTATTTCTCCCAGGGAAGCTGGGCAGCACCTCCTGACCCTGAGAAAATCTGCCTCTAACCACAAAGCAAACACAGCTCAAAATCTTCCTGTTAGCACCTACACCCCATCCTCAGCCTGCCTCTGGCTCCATCACCCCTCCCAGATGGGCAAATCCTGCAGGGATTCAGCACAAGCACCCCAGGATTTTGTCTTCCACCTCTTCCCAAGCAGCAGAGAACACCAGGAGGTGGCAGGAGAAGGGGAGGTGCCACAAGCCTGGGGAAATCAGGGGGGTACAACATTCCAGAAGCAGCTGGACATTGCCAGTCCCTGTGGCTCATCCCAAAAGGGCAACCTTGGAGCTGGGCAGGGTGGCACAGCCCAGGGAGTGCCCAAGGGGCAGGGGACACTGCAGTGCCACCAGCCTGGCAGGTGCTCTGGGACAGCCAGGACATCCTGGAGAGCTCCAATCTGTGCGTGGCTGCTGGGATGTGAGGGTGGGATGAGCCCCGGACTCACCTCCTGTTCGTCCCCTTGGGAATGTGTCCCTTGGCTGGGATGGCTTCAGGTTCATGGTCTGGCACTCCTGGATTGTCCCCACAGTGTCACAGAACAGGCCCCCAGGTTTAGGAAATCTCTGGGACAGGGACTTGAGAAGGGAAATGAGATGAAGTTCTCAGAATGAACCAAAACAAAAATACAGATTTGAAAACAGGAGCCAGAGCCACCTTCTGTTGTTTGCTTGCAACTTCTCCCATCATTTGCTCTGCAACAGCATCTTCCCTTGTGCCAGTGCAGCCTTGGCCTGTCCATGTGGCCACAGGGCACAGGAACAGCAGCCAAGCCCCTGCCTGGGCCGGCAGGAGAGGCTCAGGAGGGCTCTCAGCATCAGCACTTCCAGTTTCCACCCAGCCCTGGCATTGTCCCCAGCCCAGTGTCACCCCCTACCTGCCCCAGCCCCCCTCACCTTGCCCCTGCTGCCCAGCACGGGGCTCAGGCCATGGGGATGTTTCATTCCAGACCCTTCCCCTGCTGGCCCCCAGCCCTGCCCTGCCCTGCCCTGCCCTGGGCTCCACTTCTGCTCCTCACTGGGCTGGGGGATGTTTCTGCAGGGAGAAGGGCCTTTCCCTGCAGCACTGAGAGCCCAAAGGATTTGGGAGCCCAAAGGATTCCCTGGACAAAGGCTTCCCTCCCCTCCACGTGGCTGTCACTGTCCCTGCTCAAGGCAGGGAAACTGAGGCACAGACACAGAGGCCTCGTGGCTACAATTCACTGTCCCCCTGGCTACGAGAGGGGACAGGTTCTGCTGGCCCTGCCCTGCCTGGCCCCTGGCCTGGCTCTGCAGATGAGGCAGGAGGAGCCTGGCTAATCCCAGGGCTCAGCTGGGGCAGTTTAACCACAAACAGGTTTCACCTGGAGCAGGCAGTGTGGGGGCAGGTCCACAACCACCCCTGCAGCTCCTCCAGGGTGTGTTTATAAACCCACACCCCCTCACCCCAGGGGCTTTCTCTCTCTTTCCTTTTTTTTTCTTTCTTTTTCTTTTTTTTTTTTCTTTTTTTTTTGCCTTTGTGTTTTGGGAGCTCAGGGGCATTTGGCAGTTGCTGCCTCAGGGTGTTTNGGCTCTTCCCATACCCAGGGCAAGGCTGGAGTCATTCCCTGTATCCTGGGCAAGGCTGGTGGGCACGGGCTGGGGCTGTTCCCTGTACCCTGGGCAAGGCTGGAGTAATTCCCTGGGGCTGTTCCCCGTGCCCAGGGCATGGCCTGGGGCTGTGCCCCGTGCCCAGGCCAAGGCTGGTGGCTGCCCCTGGTGTCTCTGCTGTCCCACCACGGTGGCCTGGGCAGCAGCTGACCCCTGTGTCCCCACTGCCGTGCCAGGAGCTCCTGTGAGCTGGGGGTGGCCCTGCTGGAGCGCTCCTGCCCGGGCCCCGACCCGCAGCTGGTGCGCAGGATCGTGGCCCAGGTGGAGTTCTACCTGTCCGACGAGAACCTGGCCAAGGACGCCTTCCTGCTCAAACACGTGCAGAAGAACAAGATGGGCTTTGTCAGCATCAAGCTGCTGACATCCTTCAAGAAGGTGGGTCCTGGGGGTGCAGGCTGCCTCCCGTGGGGTGTGGGCAGCTCTGGGCTGTGTCCTGGTGCTGCAGAGTGGGCTCTGCTCAGTGCCCTCCAGCAGCTCTGTGCCCAGGGGAGCAGGGAACCTCCTCAAATCACCCCCAGAGCTAGGTTCACCTCTTCTACCCATGGACTGCTTTGGAAGTGATCATCTCTCAACCAAAAAAAACCCAGGGAAGTGCTGGTGGTGTGGCTTAGGGGGAAGTTGTGGCTTCTTGCCAGAGCCTGGGGGACACTGGGACTGTCTGCAGATCCCAGAGCTGCTCGGGCAGAAGGGGGACATTGCCATGGGGGATGTTGGATGGGGTCACAGCCTGCCTGGAGGGCGGATTTAGGGTGGTCCCTGCCTCTGTGGGGGATGCAGAGTGATGGGGATTCCACCCTCTGTGCCCAGGTGAAATACCTGACCCGGGACTGGCGCCTCACCCTCTACGCCCTCAAGTTCTCGGCGCTGCTGGAGGTGAACAAGGAGGGCACCAAAGTGAGGCGGCGCCTCCCCATCCCCGAGCACCTGCTGAGCGCCCCCCCCAGCAAGCTGCTGCTGGCCTGGGAGCTGCAGCCGCGGGAGCAGGAGCTGCCCCTGCAGAAAAACTTCCTGGACACCATCACGAGGATGTTCAGCCCCTTCGGCGCCATCGCCTCCATCCGCCTGCTGCGGCCGGGCCGCAAGCTGCCCTCGGACGTGCGCAGGTACTCGGCGAGGTTCCCCGAGCTGCTGAGCCGCTGCTGTGCCCTGGTGGAGTACGAGAGCCTGGAGAGCGCCCGCAGCGCCGCCGAGAGCCTGGGGCACCGCGCCTGGCACAGCATCAGGGTGGTGCGGCTCTGCGGCAAGGGCGGCAGGAAGAAAGCCGGGGAGGAGAGGGAGGCTTGGAAGCATCCACCGGCATCTCTGAGCTTCCCCCGCAGCCTGGAGGATTCCCTGCCCAGCAGCGCTCCCGAGCCCGATGATGCCTCAGGGTCGCTGTCCCTCCTCCTGAACCAGGACCTGCTGGCACCGACCTGGCCTGGCGGCGACTTCGCACCGGGAAATTCCAGCGCCTTCCCCGGCTCGCTGCTCCCCAGCAAGGGCTTCCCTCCGCTCGGGGTGGGCACCGAGAGCCGCCCGGGGGGGTCCTGGACACCCTGGAGCAGCGGCCTCTGTCCCAGAGCTCCCCCCAGCCATGCCCAGGGGGTGTCCGAGCCCCTCAGCCTGTGGGACGGGGTCCTGCCCCACGGCCCCGAGGGCACCCAGAGCTCGGGCAGCAGCTTCGGGAGAGGAGAGCTCGTCCTGCGGCGCTGAGACTTCTTCAGATTCAGGGCTAGGGTTTGTAATTGTCTTTCTTTTCCCTTCTTCTTTCGAGAGGAAGGCTTTTCTATGGTCCTGCGAGCTGTGGGCAGTGGCAGTGCAGCTGATCCAGGGGACAGAAGTTTTGGGGCAAGGGCAATGCTCGAGGCAGATGCTGAGCAGCAGCAGGAGCTGTGCTGTGCTCATGCCAGTGAGACTGTGCTTGCTCAGGGCCCAGAGCTGGGCTTGGGGTCCAGGTTTTGGATGAGAAATGGACAATAAAGAGAGATGAAGTTTCCAGGCACTCTCTGGTTGATGCTGTGATTTTTTTTTTTTAATTTTTTATTGTTTTTTCCCCTCATCTTTCCAGGCCTTGCTGCTGCCTGAGGTGCAGCCAGACAAGGGAAGGAGGGTCCCTGCCTGCCTGCGGCTGCCTCCCTTGCTGTCCTTGGGGTGGTGGGGACACTGAGGGCTGCCCAGGTTGGCCGAGCCTGAGAGAGACAAGAGCCATGGCTGTGGTGGCAGGGCCATGGTTCCTCCTGGCTGCTCGAGGCTCTCTGGCATCTCTCAGGATGGAATGTGGGGGCTTCCTGTGTCCCTCCTGCTCCCCCAGCCTCCCCAGCTCCTCTGGGAAAGGGTTAAGGGAGGCTACAGGTGGCTCTCAGGGTGTGCCAGTGCACATGCCCTTGGGCTGTGCCCAGAGCTGGGATGTGGTGGGATGAGTCCCACCCCTGCAGGGGTGGAGTGGAGGATTCAGGTGGGCAGGGCTGGTGGGGGGATGGGGTCACACCTCGTGTGAGGAGAACTTTGAGGGCTGTCCCTGCAGTCAGGAGCCTCTGGCTGAGGAGGATGAGGGGGATGGAAAACAAAGCAGGTGTGGGTTCTGGTGCCCATCACCCAGCCAGGACCCTGGCTCTGAGGAGTTGCTCTACAGGTAATGAGGAGAATTCTCTGGATCAGGAATTCCTTGTCCTTGTGGTAAATTTCATCTCCCAGACCCCAGCTGGGAATTGCCTCTTGCTGGGGCAAGCAGGTCTGGGAAATTCCTGAGAGAACTGTTTGTCAGAAGTGCCCAGGGAGCCACCAGGAAAGATTCCATCCTAAATCTGCTGGTTGGGAATGGAGAGAAACTGGTGGGAACTGGGATGGTCCTGGTCCCAGTGCTCCTGAAATGGTTGAGTTTAATGCTGTCAGTGTGAGGAGAAAGATAGACACAGGAGCTGCTTCCCAAGACTTGGAGAGAGGAAATGTTCTGCTGCTCAGCAGAGTTCCCTGGGAATCTTCAAGGTGCTTCTTTGTGACCCTCTGGAGCAGGTAATTCCCAGGTCTGGAGGGCAGTCCCAGTGCCCAGCCCCTCTCCCCTTCCCATTGTGGCAGAAAACCACCCCCTCCTTGCTCCCCTCACCACAGCACTCCAGATCCTGGTGATTTTCCATAAAAATATTCTTTTTATTGGCCTCTCTCTCAGTACTCCCACAACGTCCCTCAGCGCCTGCAGCCAGACGGGATCTTTGGGGCCTTGGAGCCCCCACAGACTTCAGGCTTCTCCCCCTGCCAGAGAGCAGCCATGAGAGCCCCAGCAGGGATGGAGACGTGTCCCCAAGCCCTGCTGTCCCCACAGAGCCTTGTCCCACCTGGTAGAGGTGACAAACCAGCCCCAGCAGCGAGGCCTCTGCCTGTGCCTGCAGCTCGTCCGTGTGTTTCTGTGGGGGGACACGGGGATGGTCAGGGGCGTCCCCAGGGTGTCCCAGCCCTACCTGGCACCCCGGTGCCCCCCTGCCATACCCCATTGATGGTGATCCAGGGCACATACTGGTGTGGAGGGTCCAGTGCCTCGGTCAGCTGGGCGTTGTGGTGCATCAGGGCCATCCCTGTGTCCCCCTGCACGCAGGCGCTGATGCGGCCACTGTCCACCTCTGGGGCGTAGATCTGCAGGCACTGCCGGGCACAGGGGACACGGGGACGGTCAGGGGGACAGGGACATCCCCCATGTGGGGCATGAGGGGCGGGGAGGGGGACATACAGCCTCCAGGTTCTTGGTGACGGAGCTGCCCGACTCCAGGCAGAAGATGACGGCGAAGTAGGTGCTGAAGTTCTTGGCCTCGTGCATCAGACAGGCCTACGGGGACAGGGTGGGCGGTGAGGGGCCGCTGGACCCCCCCGTGCCAGCCCCGTGGGAACGGGGACCGTCACCTCCATCATGTTGCCCAAGCATTCCTCGGGGCCGTGCTGGCACTGGAAGTCCCACTTGCCGCTGACGTTCCTCTCCTGCGGGACCAACCGGTCTGAGCGGGGCCGGCGGCACCGGGGCGAGCGCCCGCGGCGCCGGGAGGGCCGGCTCGTACCTGGGCGTTGCCGTAGGGCACCAGGGTGATGTTCAGCATCTCCTCGGGCAGCAGCAGCCAGGTGGGGAAGAGCTCCAGGACCAGGAACTCGCGGCACGCCGGGCACAGGCTCTCGTAGAACAGGCTGAGCTCCACGGGCGCGGCCGCGGGGCGCGGGAGGCTGGGGCAGCGGCTCTCCACCTGCACACGGGAGGGGTTCGGGGTGCACGGGGGGTACGGCTGCAGCCCCCCCATTCCAGTATGTGTAGGGATGGGGCAAAGCTCCGGGATGCAGGGAGGAAGAAGGGGGATGGGGGTGTGCAGGGCTAGAGGGAAGTGAGAGTGGCCGGGGGCTTTCTGCTGCCGCAGGATCCTGTGCGTGGCCGGCACCCAGCGCCGGGGCTTTCCACCAGAACTTCCCCAAAACATTTCAGGGGAAAATAAATTTAGGCCAGGATGTGCCTGGGTGGGGGGTATGGCCCAGCACCCAGTGCCAGGGGGAAACTGCAGCCCCGTGGGGCTCACGGGGCTCTGTCACCGCCCGGCTCTGTTTGGGGCAGAATAAGCTAAAAAGCGGTTTTACGCTTTAAAAGCAGAAGTGCCAGCGGCAGCTGGGGAGGGGCCGCGGGCAGGGTCCGGCTGGACCACAGCCATTCCCAGGGATGCTGGGGAATGCCGTAGTGCCCGTGTGGCACCGGAGGCTCTGAGCATCCCTGCAGATGTGACAGCCTGTGCCTGAGCGACGCTCGCAGCTGGCACTCGCTCCGGGCATCGCTGCCGGGCGCTGCCCCAACCCTGTCCCCGCGTCCCTGGGCAGGCGGGAGGTGGCCCCGCGTGCCGGTGACCCTGCCCTTGTCCCCAGCCCCGGCAGCAGCAGCGGCGGCTCTGACCTGGCAGGCGACGGCGGTGTCCCGAGAGCTGCACCAGCGGTGGGGAGGGTAATCACAGCCGGGGGCCACGCCGAGCCCCGGGGCCACCAGGGCCACCAGCGCCAGGACAGCCAGCGGCACCGTGGGGGCCATGAGGACGCCGGGGTGACGCGGAAATGAGCCCGTCCCAGCGGGGACTTTTAAAGCTCGGCTGTGCCCGCCTCCCCGCGCCCTCGCTGCCCTTCCTGCCGCCCCGGCCGCCGCCTCCCGTGACGCCGCCGGCCCACGTGGGGCTGCCGGGCTCCGGCCGCCGAGCCCCCGCTGGCCCCCGGCCTGGGGCTCGATTCCCCGCGGGTTGTGACAGGTCCGGGAGCGAAAGCCAGCCCGGAGCAGCCACGCGTGGAGCTCCCCGAGCAGGGAACGGGGCTGGCTGCCGGCACAGCCCCCGGTGGGTGCGGGGCCGGGGCAGCTCCGGTGCGGGAAGGGGGTGCAGCCCAAGACATCCCGAGCTCAATCGCGGGGCCGAGTGCGGAGGAACCTCGTCGTTCTCCCGTTTGTAGCCGCTGTTTCCGGCCGTTTCTCAGCCCTCGTCCCCACAAACGTGCCCCAGCCCTACAAACCCGCGGAGCACAATCCTGGCACGATGGGTCACATCCTGCACCCAGCCCAGGAACTGGGGCACAGCCCCACCACTCTCCTGCCCCCGCACAACCTCCCACAGCAATCCAGCAGCCTGGTTCATTAACTCTGTTTATTTCTTTCCTTTTTTTTTTTTTTTTTGGTTTTTTTTTTTTGGT